>JARQZK010004341.1:277500-435000 GCA_030704885.1 Cynegetis impunctata
AATTTTATATATTAGATATATATATATATATATATATATATATATATATATATATATATATATATATATATATATATATATATATATATATATATTGTTCGTATTTATGAATGTGCTTATATATTTCAAACTTGTTTACACGATAACGGGCGCAATTTAGGAATAATAGGGTTGAAAGTTGGTAATCTAAATAAATGAAAAACTGGTTTGAATTTGAAAGATTTTTTTAACTCTAGGTATACATTATGGAAACCTGGTTTTCTACTGCAACTTGCTACGATAGAGTTTTTTCATATTTAATTAAGTGAATCAGAACATACGTTACTTTTTTCAGATAGGGTTTTAAAAGACGTTTTTCTAGGCTTTTATCACAACGCCACAATAATTTTTCATTCGTTGATCATTTTGAACATCCGAAAATAATTCCTGATGATTTCTTAGGAACACAGAAACATTTAAATGCAGTATAGTCGATCATGAAACCTCGTTAACGTGTCCCACGAGTCTAGATATTTAGTATAAAGCTCTCAACGATGCTACTTTGATGCCAATTCAAGTAGGTTCGAAAGGTAATCACGTTTCACAGAAAAATATCGGCTTATATGATGATTTCGCTAAGCACCTGAAAGAAACAGGGAAACTAATTTTTTTTCATTGCAACGACAATTTAGATCGAAACGATATTAAGAAAACCTCAAAAATACAAATGGTCTCAACTGACAGGATTATAACCGAATATTAAAATCACTCGGTTTCGAAGCGACGGTAATGAAAGCTCCATTTCCCAGAATGAGAGTCGACGTATTATTATTGAATTACGAACGTAGTTCAATCAAAACGAGATTGATTCCTTCAAAACCTGCACCAATTGATCCGAGAAGTTACGGAAATAGCGGAGAAACAACCATATCGCCCGTAATAAAATATATTGAAATAATAATAATTAAACGTTTAACGGTTTATAGTTCTCAATAGCGTATGTGTATGAAGAATTGAGGAACTTTGAATAATGAACAGAAACAATAGGTTTGTTTTTAAGTGATTCATAGATAAACTTGTTCACATTATCACTGCCCAAACTTGAAGTTACGAGAAAAGGATCCAAATACATGTATCAGAAAACATGTTTAACTGAAAATATTCGTACATTTTTAGAAAAGTATCCGCATACATCTTATGTATTTAAATCCGGTAATCGATCGATAATTTTTAAATGTTGAAATGACGAATATTCTATTATAGGATAGTTGACTTCATGAGAATATTGAAAAATTAAATTCACTATGTTTACTATAATAAAAATATATTGTAATTATTAATACATTCTTCGGACATCCACACATCTACTGCGCATATAATCAACTGACTGATATTGAATTTCGGAAGTTTACCCACTTATATCCGAAAAAAGTACAGTATTTAACAGTTTAATATACTTGGACAAACCTTCGGATAACTTGATATTGTTTTTTCATAAACAAAATTTCAAAGTTTCATATAAAACCAACAATACCATTGGAAAATTGATTGAAACCAACAAATCAAATTCATAAAGATGAACGTACTGGTGTTTATAGACTCAACTGTAACGATTGTAAAAAAATCTATATATTACGTACAATTAGAAATTCTAAAACTCGAATACACGAACACCAATGAAGCTATTTTAAGCAGAAAACTGACTCTAATTATGCGTGACATCTTATTCAAGAAAATCATACCTTTGATCACAATTACAATATATTACAGTTACAAAATTGGGAATCCCTTTACATTAATAAATAAAAAAATTCCGGAAACCGAGTTAACGACCAGGTTGAAGTAAACCAATCTCTTTTGCTTAATCTGATCGATATACCTACCAATGACACCGAGAATGACACTGAATGAATTGCTTATCGATATTTAGTTTCTCTAGGAACTCCCTCTGTTATGTTCAATTTTTCGTATAAACAGATTGTTTTGTAATACCATTATTTAATACGAGATGAAGTCAATGTTATGACGAAACAGGTTTACCAATATATTTTATTTCAACCTTGAAAAGTTATTTTTATTTCTTCTTTCTTTATAAAGTTAGAAACTGACTGAAATTGGAATAAATTCAGAGAATACAGGTTGACTTAAGTGGATCAGCGGGGATTACCAAATATCCTATACAGTGATGTATATCGATTTTAAGATTCAAACGGACGATTGACAACCAGATAATGCTTTATAATTTTTTTAACTGTCCAGGTATTCAAATTTGAAATGTCTTATAATTTGAGATTTCTATTTATGCAGTGGATTGCTATATTAGAGTCTGTTTTAGGTATGCACCGGAATTCCGGCGGTACCACTAAATCCGGCCGATCCGGCCAGTTGGCCAGATCCGGCCGGATCGCTCCGACCAGATTGCTTTCTGGCCGGAATTTTCGGAACTTCTCTTTAAGTTTTAAATTTTTAATATAATTTAAATAATAATTAAAATACCCAATCCGGTGCAGCCTGTTTTTCAATTAATATAAGATTTTGAATGTCCGTGCTCGACCTATATAAAAACCATTGCCTCGGATTTGATTATATTCAGTTAGATATATTTATATACAGGGCATTTCGTAAAAAGGAGGCCCTGTTGATAGGATAGATAGAACACTGTAAAATAAGTTGAGTTTGCTCAATAAAAAATGTTCGTAAGTGCATCCGTTTTCAAGATACAGGATATTGAACACAAAAAAAATTATACACATTTCTTACGATTTTGTCGAAACTACGGCAAATGTTGTATGAATATGTTTTGGAAGCACACACATCGACTACATTTGTTTTTAGATATGTCGCTCATAGAGGGCGCTATTTATACGGTTCGTACCGTATCACTTCATCCTTTTCAAATTAAAATATCCGAAATCGGTACAAAGTACTGAGTTTCACCAAGAGTAACTTTTTGGTGTACAATTGAATGATATTTGAGATAACATAAAATTTGTAATAGAAAATTTAACCTCAAAAGTGTTCGGTACGACCGTGTAACTAGCGGCCTCTATGAGAGGCAGATATAATAACAAATGTACGCGATGTGTAAGCTTCCAAAACATATTCGTTCAACATTTCATTAGAATGTTGCCAATAGTTTCGACATAATCGTTAGATATGTGATTATTTTTTCGTTTTCAATACCCTGTCTTTCTTGAACACGGATGCAATAACGAAAATTTTTTATTGAGCAAACTCAACTTATTTTGCAATGTTCTATCTATCCTAGCAACGAGGCCCCTTTTTAAAGAAACACCCTGTATATTTATCGATATTAATTTCCAATTAATTATTTTTAATAGTTTCAAAAATAAATATGGAAAGCACATCCAAATATGAATCGAGTATTATTGAATTGAGACAAACTGTACGACAGCGCTGCCCAATTACTGCAAAAGATAAACTTCTTCCTATTCGCCTCGCTACTATATGCAAACGGCAATTAAATTTGAGCGTTAAATAATACACCAGATAATAATGGCAACCTAGAATAAGAATTTCACAATTATTAGATTTCGTTTACCGATACTAAGAATAAGGGAGATAATACGATGCCAAGCGATTCAACATCGGAAACGAGAGTTCTTCCATTTTCGTATCTTCTAATTGAGAATTCAATGCAGAAAAGCTTCAACGTTATACTGCAAATGTGTCTCCGATACGAACAAACATCCCCGAATATTCAATTGAATGAAAATTATGACTAAGGAAGAAATTCCACAGTTCGTATTCGATTCGAGAGGAATAGTGAAAATGCCCAATGAAGAATTAAATTAATTATTGATTAGATTGCGTACCATACGCCACTTTCGTAATTTCTTGTTCGGAAGTATGTTTTCTCGTTAGGATTCTGCCTTTGCGGTCTACACAGTGAATCGTTGGTTCCTAATATCTTTGGTGGAGGGCGCTATGGGTTGTTATACATATAGTAGTTCAGCCGAAATTTGTATTAGGTAGCAATAAGAAATAGGTATGTCAATTCACATCGAGTCAAGTAAGCTGAACTGAAGAGATCTAATAAGATCGAAACAGCCGTATGCCGAACTTGCGTCAGGGTGACTTGTAAGCTGAACTGAAGAGATCTGATAAGATCGAAACAGCCGTATGCAGAACTTGAGTCAGGGTGACTCATATAATTCACTGTTGTCTTGTGAATACAGATTTCGCGTCGCGGAATACATATAACCAGCTCTATTGGAGGATTGTTTGTTTGGTAGTTTCAAATTACACGGATCAAGACAAAATTTGACATTGACATTGAAGTATGAAATTTTGGTAGATTGGATCATAATTGAACGAAAAAAAATTATATGGCATGAAAAAAAATTGCTTTCAATTATGACGAAACAATATGTAGGTATATATTCTTTTTATTATTTTTGAATATCAAACTAATTTATAAAAAAGTGGAAAATAGTTGAAAAGTGCACAGTATTACTCTTTCTTTCATGTTCATAAACTAATTTCTCTCAATAACCACCAAATATAGTATCCCATCATATTTTCATTGTATTGGCCTTGATAACGTTGTTCGAAATATCTTGATGGAAACATTTTCTTTACTCTTCTGAGTACGCCCCCATGTTATTTTTGAATATATCTAAAAGCCGATATGTACTTTTAATGACATCTTGCAACCCATAGTGTTGAAAATTTTCACTCCGGCTCCATTAAGCCGCACTGAAGATATCTAATAAGATCGAAACAGCTGTATGCAGATCTTGAGTCGGGGTGACTTGACATTTTCTTTAATTCACTGTTGCATTTTGAATGTAGATTTCGCGTCGCGAAATACATATAACCAGCTCCCTTGGAAGATTGTTTAATAATTTTTAATTTAATGAAAAATTAAAATTTTCCTGATTCACTTCATATGAAGTGAGGCTTCATATATTTGCAAGCTAACCAGACGAACCAAAAAATAATTTTTATGTTTTGTGAGAAATTTTTCAGATTTTTTTTAATCGGTCCCCTGTTACCCTGGAGAGTTTCGTAAGAGATGCCATCTCTCTATTAGAGTAATCAGTGTTCATTATATTACAGTTTTTATCTCTACCGTTTTCTTTGGTAATTGTTCCATTCAAATTGGTTTAAAAACAGGAAAAGCACAAAAAAATAGTACAATAATCAGAAAGTCGATAGAGAGTACTAAAAACAGTCTACAGCGTCTTTAAACACACTAAATAATAAAAACTCTATCGCAGCGAGCTGCATTAGAAAAGCAGGTTTTCAAAACGTATCCAGTTTAAAAAATCTATTCATTCAATTATGATTTTTTTTCCAAATTCAAAAAAAATGCTCCCTCTAATGTGTAAACAATATTTATTTCCTCCCCGGGGGATCAACCCCCCAACCAATTCGTACCAAAACAAATCACATCCAAGGTACCATACGAAACTACGTACTTACAAACTTTTAACCCTATTTCTATAAAATAGCCCTAAATCGTGTAAATAAGATTTATTTCCTCCTCCGGTGGGTCAACCCTCCAACCAATTCATATAGAAATAAATAGCATCCAAGATATCGTACGAAACTACCTACCTACAAAGCTTCAACCAAGCTGGTACCAAAATTGCGATTTCTTTCGTGTAAACAAGATTTATTTCCCTGGGGGGTCAACCCCCCAATCAATTCGCATTAAACCCTATCCCATCCAATATATCATACGAAACTACCTACTCACAAACTTTCAATCCTATTGCTTAAAAATTATACCCTTTATCATGTAAACAAGGTTTATTTCTTCACCCAGGGGGTTAACTCCCCAACCAATTCGAACCAAAACCAATCCCATCCAAGATATCTTTCGAAAATAACTACCTACAAACTTTTAACCCTATTACTCCAAAATTGCGACCTTTATCATGTAAACAAGATTTATTTCTTCCCTCAGGGGGTCAACCCCCCAACCAATTCGAACCAAAAACAATTCCATTCAAGATATCATACAAAACTACCTAGATACAAACTTTCAACCCTATTGCTGCAAAGTTGCGCCTTCTGTCGTGTAAACAAGATTTATTTCCCCCCAGGGGGGTCAACCCCTCAACCAAAAACAATTCCATTCCAAGATATCATGCGAAACTACTTATTTAAAAACTTTCAACCCTATTGATCAAAATTGCGCCCGTTATCGTGTGAACAATGATAAAATACATAAGCGCATACATACATACGAACATATATATATATATATATATATATATATATATATATATATATATATATATATATATATATATATATATATATAATATATATATATATATATATATATATATATATATATATATTTACATATATATATATATATATATATATATATATATATATATATATATATATATATATATATATATATATATATATATATATATATATATATATATATAACTACAGTCACTAAATTGGTAATACTATTTGTACACTGGTTCATTACGTAACAGATTTACCCATTGATTTTCGTTATGATCATCGATCAAGATGTGAAAGCTGAATCAATTGAATTTCGGAAGCATATATAAACGTAGATACATGTTTCTATATATAATGTATATAGTCTTAAAGCCACTTTTACAAAAACCATATAATTGAAACAAAGTTGAAAAAAAAGAGCTGAGGTTTTCGTCTGTATTGATATATGTAATTATAATTGATTTTTTTCGAAAGAGAATATTTGTATTGAATTACACTGGTTCATTACGTAACAGATTTACCTATTGATTTTCGTTATGATCATCGATCAAGATGTGAAAGCTGAATCAGTTCAATTTCTTGAATTTTGGAAGCATATATAAACGTAGATACATGTTTCTATATATATAATGTCCAGATATAATGTATATAGTCTTGAAGCCACTTTTGCAAAAACCATATAATTGAAACAACGTTGAAAAAAAAATGAGCTGAAATTTTCGTTTGTGGATATATATATTTATAATAAATTTTTTTTGAAAGACATTTGATTTTTTGTATTGAATTACACTCCTATACAAAATTCAGTTAAACTACAAATTCTGTATGCAGAAAAAACGTCCTTTTTTCAAATACCAATCGGCGGACTTACGTAAGTACGAATTTCGTCCTATTACAGTAGGTGAACGATTCCTTCTCAATAATCGAGTCAATAATAGATAAATAAAATTTTCGCTGATACATCCCAAAATTTATCATAAAGAAACACAAGTTTTCCTTTATAAATCATAACAGTTAAAGATTTTTCTTGTTTAGTCGACATTTCAGTCAACCCGCATCAACAACAACAATCATCAATATTTCTCCAACTTCAGATATATTGACTATGATATAATATATGGCTTAACGATGAGACAAACAAAAATGAAAACAAATATATTAATTTAGTTTTATTTCATTTATAGTAAGATAAATTACCACCAAATAGAAAAATCATCAATATCAATTTTCTTGGAAATAAGAATACAATCGATATGGGCTGCACTGAATAATAGGTGGTGAACTAGTAGACCCAAAAGTTTGAAGAAATGAAGAAAAAAAAACGGTTGATTATCATAAATTTTTTTATGATTAATCAGTTTTTTATCTCGTCAATTTTCTTGGAGTTTTTTTAGATTGAAAACCACATTACAGTTTTCAAGGGTTTTCATGCGACTTTTTAAAGCTTGTTAGGTATAAGTATATAAGATACACACCCCAATAAAATAATTCCTGGTTAAATATCAAAGGAATACAATCACTCCTATACATTCATCTGCGTTTCACCAACTTATGGACCTCCCCTCGAAATTTATCAATATCAACAACGCGTTTTGCATTTCAAATTGTGAATATTATTTCGAGAATATTAAAATATATAAACCCATTACTAAACATACTAATGGTAAGCTATTCGGAACTATAATTGCTGTCACATTCCAAGGAAGTAATTCCCTGGTAAAATCCAAGCAATGCAATCACCCCTATACCTTCCTGCGTTTCACTAATTTATGGACCTCCCCTAGTAATTTATCGACATGAACAACGCGTTTTGAGTTTCAAATTGTGAATAATATCTCAAGCATATTAAAATATGTAAACCCATTACTAAACATACAAATGGTAAGCTGTTCGGAACTATAATTGCTGTCACGCCCCAAAAAAGTCAACCCTTAGTCAAAATTTAAGGAATTCAATCACCACTACATATTCACCTGCGTTTCGCCAACTTATGGACCTCCCCTCGTAGTTATCGATAACAACGCATTTTGAATTTCAATTTGTGAATATTATTTCAAGCATATTAAAATTGAAAGCGACGTAGATTGATGGCAAATTTGAACTGCCTACCTTCCAAAATCATAACACATAATTAATCGAAAATGTTTCCCTCTAGTGATTGTTTTCTATTCCACTGTTATCGTACTTCCAGAAAATGCGCAGTAGCAAAGCTCAGTCGTATTTTCCTATTATTTGTTTTATCGTTTACCCCCTATGTCATTTTAGAAGGGTTGGAAAGCATATAGCTTGAATACCTGCAAAAACAAATGAAATTTAGAGATAAAAATTGCGGCGCGGAAAAAATCATTTGAACCCTCCAAATAGCACCCCCTAGCATCAACTGAATTCCCGCTCAAAGTTTTCAGCCTTCTAACTGAATTTGGAGTTTATGCAGTGATGAGTAATGTTCAAAAAACCTCATAAACGCTTGATATTTCGACATAAAAAATGAGGCGGTGATCAATGAAAACCACAGTGAGCACTTCAATAACATCAACTCAATAGACGTACCAATTCAACTCTCTAACTATAACTCAATCAGCAGAAGCTGTGGGGGTGTTCAAAACCCCAGAAGTCTATACATTAAAATGGCGGCAGTTAAAGAACAAAGTTTATAGCCAAAAGGCACTTCCATAACATCCACTAATTCTACGTTCAACCCTCTTTCTCAATTTGAAGTGGGTGTTGGAGAGCTTAAATCCATTAAAAACTTTTTTTTCAGCGTCCTAGAAGGATGCATGTCGAATATTCTCCATAATTAATTTCCACTTCTTTTTCCAACGGTTAGAAAATTTTTTGAATTATGCACCTCTTCGCCGAAAATTGTATATATACAGGGTGATTCACGGTGGTTGGCACATTAGACGTTTCTGGTGAACCATACAACGGATCACTTTGAAAATTTGATGGAGGTCATAGCTGGACATTCTCTACCCAACCAAAATGTTTTTGGTAATGCGGTGTTGCCACTTCTATTGGAAAGTAGTAGCAACTTTGATTTTTCAAATGGAACAGCCTGTATCTAATATTAGTTTCAGAATCTACAACAATTTCCCTATAACTTTTTATGATAATTCCCTATACCTATCTGTTACCGTTTTCGAAATAAAAATTATTTTAATTTTTTTCTTCGGAAATCAAGACCTATGAAAACGCTGATATCTTCGAGTTGAGAAATACTATGATATCGAAATTTGGGTTGGAGCTTGGTGATACTTGGGGGCTTTCTACACTTCAGCGTAATCTGCGTTACCTCAATACAGGGTGGTGAAAAAATTCTGTTATTTTGTCTGCTTGAAAAAGTGACTAAAAATTGATTATTTCAAATGGAATGCCCTATATATTATTGAAAATTCGGAAAGCTGCTGGAATTTGATTTTTATATATGTATATCATACCTATACCTAACTAGTCACGTTTCGGACTTATGAGCATTTATTTGTGAAAATGTTCCTTGTACATGGTGTCCCCATTCGGTATTTGGTAAGAATGCCATGATTTCTATTGAACACATGGCACACTAACGTTGTGACAATCTACTAATAATATCGAGATTCTCTTTACTTCAGAAATTGCAAATACCTTCAAATACGATGGAACAAAACTATTCAAACGAAGTTCTTATGAATTTGTTTATTATTTTTGGACAGCTTGATGAAATTATCAGCAGGACATGTAAAAGTTCAGTAAAATGTATCCGAATCTACGGCCAATAAACCTCAAGAAATTTATACTAATTCAGAACAATTTCAAAGCGTATGGATAAACTTTAAGTAAGCACCAAGAGACTTGATAGTGGAAATATTGATATAAATAATTATAAAAACGAAAAACAATTATGTTGAATGTTGCACAATATGTTCGAATCGCTGGCCGTTCACTTTCAATTACTTCAAAATGCAGGAGTTGACTGATTTCGACGTGGCAGGTCTGATTTCATTCGGATTCAAAGGTTCAAATGTTTGGGTGATACAATTCGTCTCCCAAACGCACGTTTTTGAAGCTATTTGCAATTTCTGAAGTGACGAAAATATCGATATTATTAGTAGATTGTTACAACATTACTGTCAAATAGTAATCATGGCATTCTTACCAAATATCGAATGGGGAATCAGGGAACATTTCCACAAATAAATGCTCTTAAGTCCGAAACCTGATTAGTTAGGTATAGGTATGATATACATATATAAAAAGCAAAAACCAGCAGCTTCCCGAATTTCCAATAATATACGGGGCGTTCCATTTGAAATAATCAACTTTCAGTCACTTTTTCAAGCAAACAAAATAACTGAATTTTTTTACCACCCTGTATTGAGGTAACGCAGATTAGGCTGAAATGTAGGAAGCCCCCAAGTATCACCAAGCTCCAACCCAAATTTCGATATCATAGTATTTCTCAACTCGAAGATATCAACGTTTTTAGAGGTCTTGATTTCCGAAAAAAAAAATTAAAATAATTTTTATTTCGAAAACGGTAATAGGATAGGGATAGGGAATTATCATGAAAAGTTATTAGGAAATTGTTGGAGATTCTAAAAATGATATTATATACAGGCTGTTCCATTTGAAAAATCAAAGTTGCTACTTCTTTCTAGTAGAAGTGGCAACCCCGCATTTCCAAAAATATTTTTGCTGGATAGAGAATGTCCTACTATGACCTCCATTAAATTTTCAAATTGATCCGTTGTATGGTTCACCAGAAACGTGAATGTGCCATCCACCGTGAATCACCCTGTATATATATATAAATATATATATATATATATATATATATATATATATATATATATATATATATATATATATATACAATCATATGTACGAAAATAAACTTTTCTTCATTTCAAAGGTAATACTTGCACCAACAGACCAGAAAATACTTTGAAAAAAAAAATTTTAATATTTTTTAATTTTGAAAAATCCTCAATATATGTATATATATATATATATATATATATATATATATATATGTATATCAACAGAAAAATCTTGGAAATTGTGGTTTAACACGGATTTTAACCCAACACCAGCCAACGTCCCATTTTTGGGACGCGCCATTTTTGCCAGATTCCTTCAAAGCTATCACAGAAAACTAGAGTATTTGATAATGTCATTTAGGTCAAAGTATGTACTTCATATATTTATAGTCAGATGTCTCACAGAAACAATAACAGAAATTAGACTGATTCAACAAGTCGGCACTTGCCTGGCGAGTTGGGGTTGTCATACGTTATAGTGATTTCAATATATTTCTGTCGAGAAAATTATAATTATACCATTGCAGTTTTATTGTTGAATAGTCTCTTTTTTTCGATACGGAAAGGAATTGAACTGACTGATATCATCATCTGTTGTCAATTTGTTGCTAATTTTGTTGTCCCAATTTTGGGACATTGGCTGGAAGTGATAATTATGAGTAGCAGAAAATATCTAACTGTCCGTGACATTGACATCATTATTTGAAGATCCGGAATTTTGGAAAGATATGGATATTGAAAATATTATTGTAGCAATAATTCCTCCAGACCCGGATATTCTAACAGACACAGAAAATTTTGAAGAGAATGACCTAGAAGGAGAAGAAATAGTGGATGTTGCAGGTACTATGGAATTGTTTACTTCTAACCCTGCTGACGAATCCGAGTTTGAGAGTAGCGACGAACCATTATCAGAAAAAATAGTGGAGTGGACTAAATAAAACAGCACAAACGGTGAGAATTCCATTGCAATAGTGACAATACTCTATCGTAAAATTGATACAAGAATACAATTCGCATATGGGCGGAGTAGATATGTTAGACAAGCAAGTGTCTCTTTACCGAACAAGAATTCCTTCAGGGAAATGGTGGTGGCCTTTATTCACCCAAGTGTTAGATATATCGGTGACAAATTCTTGGAGACTTTACCAGATTGTAAATCCCCAAGAAATTGCTACTCTGCTAGAAGAACGTAGGAAAAGAGACCACGCCCTCAAAAGTCCAAATTGATGAGAGGAAGAGCAAGTGTGGACATAAGATATGACCAAATGGGTCATTTAGTTGTTTCTATAAAGGAAAAAGGAGATAAGCATTTTGTGAAAAAAAAACCACTAGAATTTGTGGAGAATGCAATGTACGACTACAAGATATCTGCTTTCTACCATCCCATAAAAAATATTTTTTTTTACCAAATTTTTTAAATTAAAATTTGTTCTGTATATTTTATATATATATATATAATTTGTGTGAGTTTATTGAACACATTTTGTTATTAAAGCAGCTTTGTCCCTTTTGTCTTGTTTTTTCTAAATATATTATTTTATCCCCTTTTAGCCATCGTCCCAAAAACGGGACGCTATTTTTCTGCGAATTGAAATTCATTTTTTTCCAAAATTTCAGTGTTCAGTCTTTGCTGACCACTCAACAACCAGTCTATACAAAAAAAATTGAATTTTTTAATCCTCTTTGAGTTCTGGCTGGTATTGGGTTAAAAACTGCTCTTCACTATTGACTTTCGATACATACTTAGTCTATTATTTTCGGGGGAAATAAAGAGTGCATTTGATAACGTAGGTAATAACATTTTTTTTTTACAACGTAACTCAAAATAATTTCTTCATGGTACGTAAACTTGGAGGAATATGAACCGACCACGCAAATTAAGGACGCATAATATATTTTGACATAATTCGACTTTATCAACGAATTATTTGTTGTCGACAAACAACCCCAAAGTTGGCCCTATTATTCTCGCCCAATTTTAGCGCGAAATGCAGTAAAACGGAGGACTTTCTGCGTTGGATGAAATGAAACAATGATAAATTCAGTTCCTCTACCATCCTTTGAGAACAAAGCTCTCGAGCGTTTCTATATTAATTTCAGTTCATCCGGAGTTTATAGGAAAATTTTCAGGCTCGCATTATTGTCTTATTTTCGGTTATTATTTTACTGGAATAATTCACTCTTCCCCAAATTCTTATTATAGAATATCCCGTCTATTCGAGAACATGTCCGCCTTTCTCCTCACTGCGACAAATAATGAAATTTCGCAGAGAATTTTTTGAAAAACCTTTTTAGTCTCCAATTATCAAATTGGAGTTGAATATATAAATCTTTTTTATATACTTTATATTTTCATCAATATACAGGGGATATATTATGGTCTTACAGTAGTTTGTATTCACGTTTGAAAACAAAAATCGGTATTGGGACTGACATGGAGGCGGAGCTTAGGTGATAACGTCAAAACATGGCGTCTCAAAACCAACTTTCAATACGAGTTATATGAGAGATTTGAAAGTTTTTTGAGTTTATCCTGTAACAATGTTAGTTTAGAGTGAAAGTGTGAAGCTATGTAGGTGAAAATTTACTCCAGCGAAAATACAGAGAAGGTTCTAGGCTGGAAAGATCGAAATTCATAATAAAATGTGGAAAAAAAAGATAATTCGAGGCCTGGTATTGTCAACTTTACTGCTTTTGCTTTATCTATTTTGATTTGATTTAATTTGATTTGTAAAATACCTAGTCTAAATCAACAGTATTTGTTTAAGTGTTATGAATTTATTAATTCGAGCTTTCTTATGTAGGAAGTTTATAATCGGTCAGATATGATGAGCAATTATCAATAAACATATTTCGAAACTTGTTATTGATGATTATTTATCCAACTGTGAAATTTTTATTATTATTCCAAATTTAATAATTTCTGAAAGAACTTTGGGTAAAATATATTTGAAACTTCTCGAAACACATTCATTTTGTAGTATACATGGATTCAATGAGAAATCATAACGTTTCATATAATCAAATGTGGTTTTCATAATAAAACACCATCAATCCTAGTGTAACTCAAGATGTATTAAAAATGAATAAACAAAGAAAAACTTTTTCGTTTCGTGTGTATTCTTATTATAACTAACTTCAATCTAATAAGCATCATAAACATAAATTTGTTACTCCATCATTTCACTTAATCTTCCATGAATTTGTCATCTTCTAAGATCGGAGAAGAAATATTTATCGTACCACATATCACTGTGAAAGTTTCTTCAAATAATACCAATAAATGTTCAGGCAACACAGATCCAACAATTTTAAATGTTTTGGCTGCAGCATCTGGAATTTTCATTAATAATGGGAACTAATCTGAGTTTCAATCAATTCTTTTGTAAAATGCAAAGAAGTCATTCTAGAAGTTGTGTGATTCTTTTTCAGATTGACTTTCCATACCTTCAATAAATCAATCTTTTCCTTTTCTCCGAAATGATTTTCTCTCAATACAAAATATTCGTTTGGCTTCGGAAACCGATGAAAGCTATTTGTATATGCTTTAGAATTATAATTTTTCACGCCACAACACTCCCTAGACTGATTCTACGTTTTTCAAAATTAACACTTTCCATTATTCACCTTTTGCGACATTATTTGTAAGAAATCAAAAACTTGACATGCAATTACATATGTTGACGTTGGAAATAAAAACTTCATCCATCTGGCCGCCAGAGTTCGCCAGCTGACATGTCAGATCCCAAAAAAACTCGTGAGCAGCAGAGCTTCGTCACCAAGATCCTATTTTTCGCGCGAAATTTATCGCGTCGTTCGAGATGCGATTAAAATGGAAAAAATAATGATTTGAAAAATCCAACTTTTATAGCAAACCGAAATAAAATTTCGAAAATAATTTATTTTATTGGAAAAAAATTCCGGTACAGAAGAACCACACTTTAATAGTAAACCACAATAAAAATAATGATTTGAAAAACGCAACTTTAATAGCAAACCGAAATAAATTTGAAAATAATTCATTTTATTAGAAAAAAATATTCGCGTACGAAGAACCATATTTCAATATCAAACCGTTATAAAAATTTGATAATTTTTGTTTTGAAAAAAAATCGATCGCGAAGTACATCGCTTAATGATAGCGAGTAGGTCAAAATAAACTCAATACACATACCAAATTGCAACCCTCTAACTCAGTCTGCAAAATCTGTGGATTTTGCCAATTTTTGAAAACCAATAAATATCTACGTAAAAATGGCCGCGGTTGAAAAAATTTAATCAAGTTTTTATAGTTTCAGATCTTTCGGTTCGACGGGAGCTGCTAGAGATGCCATTATGTACCGGGAAATAAATATATATATATATATATATATATATATATATATATATATATATATATATATATATATATATATATATATATATATATATATATATATATATTTCGTGCAGGTGTGCATTGAATGTTTTCCAGAAAGGTTTTTCGTATGATACATGCAAGACAATGAACATTGTAATGCCGAAATTAATAGTTTTCACATCTTTGGTTAGATTTTCTGTGGAATTATTTGGCTAGGAGCCCATTACACTGATGAATAGAGCCAGGTGACATAAATTATTGCAATCACAGTATCATTTGGATTTTATTTTTGATTTTTGGTGATTATTTCGATTGATAGTAATAATATTCAATGAGTTAGATTTTCTTCTGATTTTAAGTTTTGTGAAAGGTACGTATGGAAGATCAGTTTCAACTGAATACTATACTTCAAATTGTGAATAGAATAGTTTTTACTGAAATTGATTATCATTATCAATGATTATTTATGTATATATATATATATATATATATATATATATATATATATATATATATATATATATATATATATATAAATGTCGTGGCGAAACGTCAACTTTTTAATAAAATCGAGTTTTTCAAGATTCAACAAGCCTGTTATTGCTAATAATTATCAGAAGATTAGAAATAGTTCACAGGCAACAACAATTCGAATAAATAATTATATATATATATATATATATATATATATATATATATATATATATTATATATATATATATATATATAATATGTATGATCAGGCATGACAAAATATTATGGGTAGTTATTTCAATATAATAACACATTGTAACTGAGCTTCGTCAATAGGGCTTTAATGCAATATATCATATTTTCTTCAAGTATTTCATTCAAAGCACTTGGTTTGAAGTATTAACAACTGTAGAATAAATTTCAAATTATGGACTGCCAATAACGAAGATTCTAGAAGAAAAACCGGGAAAAATTAATTTTTCGGTAACTTTCCGGAAAGGGAATTTATGAACTTGCATATTTACTCGTTCAAAAAAACCTATTTTCCATAGGTTTCACTTGAATTACTATTTTTTTTTTTTAAACTCGAGGGACCTACAGTTTAACGCCGGTTCCGACGGCCAATGGGCTTGTAAACGATGTACATTACCCAACAATTTATCTTTATAATTAGAACCACTAAAGTCCGGACATACACAACACCCAAGAGCAAGGTGGGACTGGAACCCACATCCTCGGCCTACAAGCGTTACGCCTTACCGCTGGCCTACCGAGGCCTCCTGCTTTACTATTTTGTACTAGGGAAATGTATAACTACACACTTCATTATCCGGGCAAAGACGGATATTCAATACTGAAAAAATTCTCAAGAATATTCAAAGTTAATGGCTAATTTTTTTATAAAAAATTCATCTTTGTTTTCTCTCGTAACGATTTCATATAATCAATAAATTATTGAACAATGCACACTCGTTTTCTTTAATTTTTTCGAACATCATATATCAACTCTTTAGAGATCTGAAATATCACAGGAATTTTCATCGAAACTAGTTCCAACAGTTAGAAATCAAGTTATCAGCGAGACACGTCCCTTTTCCACGAGCTTTTCCCTCAAGAACAAATTGCTCTCATGAGTGTGTTTTCCTTTAATTCTTGGAACAATTTCACGAACATATTTCAAGAACTGACCCTATCTGTTCGAGCAGATTCGACAAACTTACTGCATTTTTTATATGATTAGACTACACTGCAGCGGCGTCGTTCCAATCAAACCGGGTTTTCGGTTTACAGTTCATGCGCAATTTTATCCTCATTACAGCTGGTGAAACAGCTAGAAACGCAATTTCCAGATTAAACATTTTAACTATCACGTCATCAGAATCATCCTCCTTGTTCACATTCAGTTAATTGATTCTGTAAGAATTCGAGCAAAAAGATATTCAACTTATAGAATTCAACATTGCATTTTCAGTTATGTCCAGTTAAGCCATAACGTTGGAAGCTTTTAATCTACGACTTGGGATCAATGTGATGTGGCTTAAACGAATACATCATCAATAAGGAATAAAGTATAAACTTTAAAATAAAAAACACTTGGCTTATGTTTCACAATATAACAAATATTTTAGATACTGTATTTAGCAGTAACGAAAAGTCGACATGTTTCGAGTTATGAACTCATTATCAAGACTTGATAATGAGTTCATAACTCGAAACATGTCGACTTTTCGTTACTGCTGAATACAGTATTTAAATATTTGTTATATTGTGAAACATAAGCCAAGTGTTTTTTATTTTAAAGTTTATACTTTATTCTTTATGATGTTTCACCAAGTGATGTGCGAGAATTCAATCTCAGTTATTATCAATAAGTATATCTTAAAATTAGAGTAAGATTTTTAACATTCGGCACTATTCATATCAGTTTACGTCCAGTAATAAATAATAAATCATTCTCTTATTATGCAGCTTATTCAATAGAAGATAATCATTCAATTGTTTCATATTTAAGAATTATGTCTAGACGGTTGAGTGAACAGTCTAGGGCACATAAGTACCAGGGTAGAATCCCGAGTAAGATATTTCCCAAACTTGAAAGTTTTCGGATGTTCACAATGATTAATAAATAGTTGGGCAATGACTGTTGAAATCAATCTCTTTAGCCGTTGGGAAACGATGTTAAACTGGTCCAATGAAATTTAAACAAAACAGAAAATTCAAAATTTTACATGAGAAACTTTGGAAATCAGCAGTCTTAGATCGTAATAAATTGACAGTTACCTGCAAAGTACTACCAGAATGAAGTTCCCGATAATATTTTCCCTTTTTTATACCGGATTTCTTCTATAAAAGTATTTTTCAGTTTCTAAATAATAACTGTACAAGCTACCTGTTGCTGTGGCCCAGCCTGGTTAAATGGAAATAAAAGAAAAGTAAAATAAAAAAATTAATTTTTTTCTCTACCACAGCATTTAAAATCGGTTCGGTGGTTTCGGAGATCAGTTGACACAAATATACGCAGGGAGGAATTTTTAAATATGTACTAGCTGCCCGGACACGAGCTGCGGATCCATTTTTAATTTAAAATGGCGAATGCGACTGCTATCCGATGACGCGTTCCTCAAAAGTCATTTTGTGAAACGGTTTTGGAGTTTAGCGCTCTCATATTGTAGTATATATTTTACTTTAGTATTTTTTTAGTATATATTTTACTTTATATAACATCACGTCCATTGAAAATATTTGTTTATTTTCAAACGTACAATAATAACATCATTTCTCGATTGACAGGATCATCGAAAAGTTCTATTTCTCCGCCAAGGAGGAGAAGTGTTGCAAGTATAATTTCGGTAAGCTCAAGCTCGCCATGAAAAGTGACACTTCTCCTCCTTATGAAATAATATATGTACTATTAATGTATAGATACACATTCGAGGAATGATGAAGTTTCACACGCCCAATGTGCATAGTTTACTTTAAAATTAAGATTATTACTTTTCCTTAATTTAAATATAAAAATTTCAACCGTCTGTGGTCCAGATGGTTGGGA
Source organism: Cynegetis impunctata (assembly GCA_030704885.1). Taxonomy (NCBI): domain Eukaryota; kingdom Metazoa; phylum Arthropoda; class Insecta; order Coleoptera; family Coccinellidae; genus Cynegetis; species Cynegetis impunctata. The sequence continues at coordinate 296,399 of JARQZK010004341.1, forward strand.
AATTGTCTAGGCCACGGACGGTACCGGGTTCGAATCCTGGATAAGATATGGATGTTGTGATTGTCCAATAATAATTGCAATTTAAATTTTTTTATTTTTCACTTGTATATTATATGTTTATTTCACCTTGGATACGGTTGCTATAAACATAACGTCCGCTAATTGTACGAGGAGAAATGAAGCAACTTTCATTGATTAAATACTTCATAATCCTTGTCGTATACGACTCTGGATTTCTCTGGCAATGAATTATTCGTAGTTTTGGCTGCATTGTCTATGGTATTCTTGGGTAAATTCATTTTCATTTCCATTATTTCTATAAAACTACACGAAGAAAGCAGCAATGACATTCACTAAATATGATGACAAAAATATTCACAAACGTCAAAATATCAACAAATGACATGCCCACTATGAGAAGGAAAATGGAAAATATAGGAGAAATTAACCGATTTTAAAATCGATTTTTCATTATAATAAAATAATTTTTTCGTGAAAAATAAAATCTTGTATGCACCACGTGCGTTACTAGATCCTAAGGATGTATATAACGCACTTGGTACATAAATAACTAATATCTACGTGTAAAATGAACTGCTGGGTAATGTACTAGATTACGAGTAGATAATGGGACACAGGCGAATACTCACCTGTGTCCCATCAACTCCTCTAAAATTAAATATATATATATATATATATATATATATATATATATATATATATATATATATATATATATATATATTCACAGATTGATTTTCTTGAACCATATTTGACTATATTGGATCGATATTTTCACAGGTTGTGTGGTTCATAAATAAATACTTTAATTTAGATGTTTCTATTGTAGTATAAATAACGTTTCAGTCGTCACTGCGACCTTTTTCAAATTATGTCCTACGTTTATTGTTCTGGTCACTAAAATATAAAAGAGATACTTTTTACCTTAAAAACAATTAAATACTTATATACACTTACACACATAAAAAACTAGAATGTCTCATAAAAACTAATACTATAATAATTTTTATTTATGAACCACACAACCTGTGAAAAATATCGATCCTATATATATATATATATATATATATATATATATATATATAGTTATATATATATATATATATATATATATATATATATATATATATATATATATATATATATATATATATATATATATATATATATATATATATATATATATATATATATATGCCAAAGAATATATATATGACTGAGAAACTATCGAAATGAAATTTTTTTATTTTATTTTTATTTACCTTTCCTTTATCTGAAAAGAAAAGAAATACTTTGGAATCGACAGACTTTCAGATAACATTATCTTGTGATATTCATAACCACACGAAAGTTTTGTAAATTAATTTTTGCCAGAGTTGTTCATAAGTCGAATTGGGGTTTCTAGGAAAATTGTTAGCATTAAATTTCTTGAAAAGTTATAATGAAATAGTATCACACTTCATAACATAAATTATTTAACTCCTCAAGAGGCTTTCAATTTAGGTACAGCAGCCACATATGAATAATGAATATTTTTCTTTCAACGGCGTTGAATTAAATGTACAAAAAAAATTACATAGTCCTTTTTATATTTTCCACATTTTCTTATTTCGTACGGATAGGAAATTTTCCATTCAGCGGCGTACGTGTACGAACTAAACAATACCCACACAAAATCAATATCTCATCAATTATGATTAGAGTACGAAAAGTTTTGGCCGCAAGAACAAGATTATGAGCAAACCCAAATATTTAATTTACGTTAGCTTCATCGATTGTATTTGGAAGAGCATAAACTGGCGAAACGAGTTTCCCGAAGTAACAAACCTAACCGATTTCCAACAGTTTTTCGAATTTCTCGCAGATTTATTCGCTTTCCTAACCACTAATACCTATTAAAAATATAAACATCCAACTTAGCCCCGTGGCGTAAATATTCATCCATAGTTTTCACTTTCTGATACTTAGAGCGTTTTATTGATTGTCCGCCAATATTTGTTTGAAAAGTGTTTGACGCTATAAGTAATATCGAAATTACCTCAGCACTCATTTTTCCCACCCAAATGAAACACGTGTGATTCCTTTTTTCCACCCAAAGGTAACCATATACATCCGTAATTTTCAAGTTCCAATAATTGGAAATTCATTGATTTTCGCCAATATTTCGATGAAAAGTAATATATATATATATATATATATATATATATATATATATATCTATATATATATATTTTTATATATATATATATATATATATATATATATATATATATATATATATATATATATATATATATATAATATATATATATATATATATATATATATATATATATATATATATATTTATATATATATATATATATATATATATATATATATATATATATATATATATAATATATATATATATATATATATATATATATACTATATATATATACATATATATATATATATATATATACAAATATATATATATATATATATATATATATATATATATATATATATATTATATATATATATATATATATATATATATATATATATATATTATATATATATATACATATACATATATATACAATATATATATATATATATATATATATATATATATATATATATATATATATATATATATATATATATATATATATATATATATATATATATATATATATATATATATATATATATATATATATATATATTTTATATATATATATAATTTTAATTTTTTTTACTCTGAGCCGAACTAAAAGTTATCCAACATTCTGTTGAGATAATTTCGATAGAATCACGTAAATATCTTCAGTTTTCATTGTTATCCCGTTCCGAGTACAGCGTTTTTCATTTCGCCGTCCAGCGGCGTCAACTGTCAGCCTCAATAATTTTCAAAATGTTATCGCTAGATTTCTATCGAATACCGGCAATTTAATTCAATGTCCATGGATTGAATGAAGCTGGGATCGATTTCGTGAACATGGCACCTACATCGCGTTAAAGAACAAACATGTTGGATTAATTGTTGAGCTCATCAATTTATTTCACCATGGTAGGTACCTAATAAATTTCTAGTTTAATCATAAGTATATTGTCTGCTTTCACTCAACCATGCGACCAGGAATGTCCATGGAAATCCATATGAAATCACAATAGGTGATGATTAATAGATTTGTAATAACGCGATGAATAATTATATAGTAAATTTTAAATATGTTGCATGGAAAGGTTAGTTATCATAAAATGAATTAAAATGGTTTATAGATTATCGAATTCGATTGGGTATTAGCTCTTCCCAATGAAAAATGGTGATCTAATAGTGAAATTTTGATGAACTGTAATAAAAATTCATTGGTGCTTTTCTTCATCTCGCCTCATGAAACATTTCTACCAATTACGGTGATTCAGGAAACAAATTTCTTACAGGATGCACATATTTCAGTGAAATTCCTCATTTTTGTTCAAAACATAGCTCCAATGGGCTTGTTATCAATGAAATGAATTCAAAGTTTTTTTTTTACGTTATTTTGTGAAACTCAATCATTAGAATAACAGTTAAAATTTTTAGATCTTGAACTTGCCCCACTACTTAGATATTAACGGTTGAAAATGGAGCTCCGTTAAAAAGCCGCAGAGCTGATTGTGACGTCACATTGCATATTGTGGTCTGATATTCGGCAGTACTTACAGACTTACACCGTTGCGTTTCACATAAGAAAGTTGCTTTCAGCTGCCTTGCTTTCAATTTTAAAAATTCCCGACAAGGGAAGAATGCATATAATTGTGTTGAATTTTATAAAACCAAAATAGACGGCAGTTTAATTTTAGAAAAGAACAAGAAACTCGAGGACTAAGTGATAGTAACATTTGGCAGGAAATGAGGTATGGACGTATTACCGCATCAAAAGCTTTTGATGTAACAAGATGAAGTTATAGATGGTTTTTTAGATACAAAAACTTCACGACGCATTGCTTTCTGCCAAACTTTTCTTATACAGTCGCGAACCAAACAATATTCATTTTCCACTTTTTTCTCACTCATTATGCAATAAAATAGTGCAAGAGTCCAGCTTTTTGCTTGTTACCCGACAACACGGTAGGTACTTACAATATACACAGTCGACTCTCGACTCGCGGCGTTTCAAACGTTTAGGTACCTATCGCATATGCCATGTGACTAGTGTTGAGTAGGATATACAAGAGGCAGTACATTTGTCCCGTACATGACGTCAAAATGTAAGAGCGGCTCAACATTTTATATTGTACTGTTTCAAATTTTATGTCGCGCTAGGGGCTACTGACTTTCCGTCTCCGTAAAACTATAGAATGAAGATAAAGAGGGATTGAGACGCATACTACAAATTTATTGCATTACTGCGTTTCGAGTGATAAAGAAATAGACTGTGAGACACGTATTGAAGTGACTGTTTTGGTTTTGAATATCCTAGCCCTAACGGCCTAACGTTCGTATCGCCGAGCTTCAATACGCCTCCGGCCTTGCCTCATTTGAAGTGGGACATTGGGACTGGCTCACTACAAAAAAAGAGGCTACTCTTACAAGCTCTTTTTCATGTCTTGTCCTACCCAACACTACATGTGACGTCACAGGTAACCACGCGCCTTTTTCGTTTGGTCCAATTTCTTTAATTAATTTGAGGGGTTTGAACGATCGCGAAAAAATCTAAAATTTTGGGAATTTGTTTAAAATGAGCTTTAGTTTCGATTATTAAATTAATAATTTTTTCTTTGAACAAGCATGTACATTACTGGGGTATTTGCATTCGTGGAAAGCTGAAATTTTGGAAGTAGTTGAACAATATCTTGTGTATCAGGTTTGTTGAGGGAATTCGTTCTGCGTTGCATGGAGGCGGAGCTTAGGTGTTAACATCAAAACATGGCGTCTCAAATCCAACTTTCAACACGCGTTATATGAGAGAATTTAAATTTTTTTGAGTTTTTCCTATAACAATGTTCGTTTTGAGTGAAAGTGTGAAGCTTTATGTAGGTGAAAATTTACTCCAGCGAAAATACAGAGAAGGTGATAGGCTGGAAAGATCCAAATTTATAATACAGTGTGGAAAAAATGAAGAGAATTCGAGGCCTGGTATCGTTAACTTTACTGCTTTTTGTTAATCTATTTTGATTTGATTCAATTTGATTTGTAAAATACATAGTCTAACTCAACAGTATTTAAGTGATATGAAACTATTAATTCGAGGTTTTTCATGAAGATAGTTTATAAACGGCTATATATGATGGGCAGTTATCAATAAATATATTTCGAAACTTTTTATTGATGATTCTTTATCCAACTCAAATTTTTTTTTTATTATTCGACATTTGATCATTTCTGAAAGAACTTTGGACAAGATATATTTAAAATTTCACGAAAAACATTTATTTAGTAGTATACATGGATTCAATGAGAAATAATAATCTTTCATATAATTAAATGTGGTTTTCATAATAAAACATAACCACATAAAACCATCAATCATAATGTAACTCAAGATGTATTAATAATGAATATACAAAGAAAAACTTTTTCGTTCCGTGTGTATTCTTATCATAACTAACTTCAATCTAATAAGCATCATATACATAAATTTGTTACTCCATCATTTCAATTAATCTTCTATGAATTCGTCATCTTCTAAGATCGGAGAAGACATATTTATCGTACCATATATCACCGTAATAACTTCTAATAATACCAGTAAATTTTCAGGCAACACACATCCAACAATTTTAAATGTTTTGGCTGCAGCATCTGGAATTTTTGATCCCTTAAATTGGCAGAGCACATGTAGCAGACAGCAAAAATAGTGGTGAACTAAATTAGGAATAATTTAGTGCTAATTTAGTACCCGAACAAAAAATTTATTACACTTGCGAAAAAAAAGTTATAACAAATTCTGCCAGCTTAAATTAAAGCTAGCAGACATTCATCAAATGACCCAAACGTTAGTAAAAAAACATTTCTTATATTTAGTGCTAATTTAGTACCCAAACAAAAAATTTATTACACTTGCGAAAAAAAAAGTTATAACAAATTCTGCCAGCTTAAATTAAAGCTAGCAGACATTCATCAAATGACCCAAACGTTAGTAAAAAAACTTTTCTTATATTTAGTGCTAATTTAGTACCCAAACAAAAAATTTATTACACTTGTGAAAAAAAAGTTATAACAAATTCTACCAGCTTCAATTAAAGCTAGCAGACATTCATCAAATGACCCAAACGTTAGTAAAAAAACATTTCTTATATTTAGTGCTAATTTATTGTACCAACTAAATAACTCTAAAATTATTGAAGTGTTTTTTCACGAAAATCTGCCAGCTTAAATATAAAATTAGCGGACATGCATAGAATCCGGAAAAATCAAATGTCATTCTTGTCTACACATTTAGTGCTAATTTATTACCGCAAAAATAATTACTCCGGAGCATTTTTTCCATGCATACGTAATGAGCAGGACTGTGTGATAACATAGATTTTAAGTTATCAAACGTCATCATCAGTAACGAAATCAAAGTGGAGTAATAAATTAGTACATATTTAGTGCTAATTAAAAACCCGAACAAAAAATTTATTACACCTTTTTTTTAAAAATTATGGACACGTCTGCTAGCTTAAAATTTTAGTTAGCGGACTCACATTCGATTGAAAAAATTTTTGTTATTCTTTGTTCCTCGCATTTAGTGCTAATTAATTACAGCGAAAAAAAAATTATTTCCACTTAAAAGTGTCGTGTTTTCAATATATTAGCGAGTTTGTGCTAGCTTAAAACTAAAAGTTACAGACATGCATCGAATAAGAAAAACTCAAATGGTATTCTTCTCTGCACATTTAGTGCTAATTTATTACCCCAAAAATAATTACTCCGGAGCAATTTTCGCAGATGTAGGTAATGAGCGGGAACGTGTGCTGACTTAGATTATAAGTTATCAGACGTGACCATCAGTTACAACTGTTATAACTTTTTTTTCGCAAGTGTAATAAATTTTTTGTTTGGGTACTAAATTAGCACTAAATATAAGAAATGTTTTTTTACTAACGTTTGGGTCATTTGATGAATGTCTGCTAGCTTTAATTTAAGCTGGCAGAATTTGTTATAACTTTTTTTTCGCAAGTGTAATAAATTTTTTGTTTGGGTACTAAATTAGCACTAAATTATTCCTAATTTAGTTCACCACTATTTTTGCTGTCTGCTACATGTGCTCTGCCAATTTAAGGGATCTTGGAATTTTCATTAATAATGGGAACTAATCTGAGTTTCAATCATAGGACTCAATTACCTGGAAGAATGTAATTTTTTTTGGAAAATGCAAAGAACACACCGTCATTCTCGTAGTTTTGTGATACTTTTTCAGATTGATTTTCCATACCTTCAATAAATTAATCTTTTCCTTTTCTCCAAAATGATTTTCTCTCAATACAAAATATTTGTTTGGCTTCGGAAACCAATGAAAGCTTATACTTGCATTTGTATATGCTTTAAAATTACAATTTTTCACGCCACAACACTCTCTAGACTTGCTGATTCTACGTTTTGCAAAATTAACACTTTCCATTATTCACCTTTAGCGACCTCATTTGTAAGAAATCAAAAACTGGCCGCCAGAGTTCGCCAGCTGACATGTCAGATCCCAATAGGACAGTTAAAAATCCGTAATTTTATCGTTATATGCAAAAAAAAATATTTAAAGTGCATTTTTTCAAAAGGAACAACCTATTTATTATTGAATATTCTGAAAAACAATCAAAATCTCTTTAGAATTATACGTCATCTTCTAATCGGTAGGTAACTAAATAGGTTTCCGAAATAAAATCATGTTTATTTAAATATCGGCTAATGTTGTCCATATTATTGAAACATGTCGTTTTAATAATATGACAAATTCATTTTGCACTAGATTTGAAATTTCCTCCCGAGAGTACACCAACAACCGAGACAACAGCCAGTGCCTGTTGTTGACGTCTCCCCTAAAATCGAGCGTTATAGTTGTCAAAGGAGAATATTGTATATATTGATTGAAGGATTCCGTTACGATATCATATATTGTAAATTGTTAGGTTCAGTTGACAGAAAGGTCGACGTAATTTTTAATTTTCCAATCACTGCTGATATCTCAACAATTAATTGCAATACTTAAATGGTAAATAGCACGCACGTTATCTCTTTTGGGAGCAATATATTTTAGAATGCAAACTATTATCCTAATCGTACAGCCAGTGGGGTACATAGTTTCTTGGTTTACTCCCTATTTTTCCGCAATTTTTTAATCAGGTTATTATACAGGCTTCCTAAGTAAGTAGAAAAAATTAAACGGATTAATTTTTGGTTAAAAATAATGCCATTTTATAATATAAACTTATTGGTCTTTAGGCTTTCGTTTACATAACGCAAAGCGATAAAATGATTAAGATTTTTTTAGTTTTTATTTTTTAGCTTCAAATTCTACTATTCTAAACAAAATTGGTACATGTTTTCAATTGATTGAGGCCAACAAAGTTTGACATAAGCAGATCAGTATATAAACAGTAGCGGATATATGGGTAATTAGTTAAAACTCTTTGAAAATTAAAACAATACGGTCATGTGAAAATAAAATTCTATCAGTCCTTTTAATTCGCACTTATATTCTGATCAAGTCATGTCTCCTACTTGTTTTCCCCATCTCTTTGTGGTAACTGACAATTTTTTTAAATCCGCTAACCACTGAACTACCATCAATGAATTTGTTCTTCGACATAAGACACAGTAAATATAAAAAATTTAACATCTTTTTTTGGCGCTCAATCAATAAGAAACATGTACCAAATTTGGTAAGAATATCTCAATAAACAATCAGAAGTTAAAAAATAATAACTGAAAAAAATCTGATAGTCGAGTATTTCGCAAACGAAAAAATCATCCATTAAATGGTTTCTACTTACTTAGGAACACCCTCTAACTTTTTTTCTAATTAATTTAAACAGACCAAATTTACGTAAATTCGTACGTAAAAGATAGTCCTCATTCAAATGGCACTCATCAAAACCTCGGGAGATCAAAAATGTTTGAGCACGCTCAATTGACTCAAAAATCTGAAATTAGAGTAGGGATCAAGCGGGGCCTCAATCGCAAGCTTATTCCGAAATGCATAATACAACTGTGAAGCTTGGAGCCTAAAATATTAAGATTTCTTCAAATTTATAACTAAAAACCTCCAGCATTATGATAGGCCAAGCTACAGAGATTTTTTCATGTAAAAAGTGTTAGAAGAAAACCAGCTCCGCCATTGTTTGTAAAATAGTTCCACATGATATAGTGATATGTTTTTCACTCGACTTTATTATTTATGTCTTTGTTATTAACAATTTTATGCAAAAAATCTTTAGTTTTTTGCTTATAAAACTAATCTAAAACTATCAGAGTAATCGTGAGACTTATTGTAGAAAATAAAAAGACGAAAAAAATGAGAGGTCCGATGACTCGATCAGACCCTTAGTCTATGGGAAAATCGAAAAAAACCGGCCAAAATGCAGTTTTTACAAAAATTCATAACTCGGTTATTTTATGAGTTGAAGCGTAGATCCTCCGGTTAGTATCATTTATGAATATAAACTTTATTTGTGCGAAGAACAGGAACTGTCCGATGCATAGTTTTTGATCTGTGGCCATTTGAATATTTTACTATGCAATTTTCCAGCAGACCTGAATGCGACAGGCATGGTCCGATTTCAATTTACAAAAAAGATTTTGAAAGTAGAATTCTCATAGTTCAAAACGTTCATCTTGGTTTTACATGAAAACGCTGAAAAATATGTTAAAAATAAAGCTGAACATGACGAAAAACGGCCGAGAAATAAGCGTCATGTTCAAAATGCCGACGCTTTCGAATGTCATGCTTATCCTTGCCTGCTGCTCTATCCCCACTCTTCAACTACTCTCACGCGCCCGGTCCTTTTTCGTCATGTTCAGCTTAATTTTTAACATATTTCTCAGCGTTTTCGTGTAAAACCAAGATGAACGTTTTGAACTATGAGAATTCTACTTTCAAAATTTTTGTAAATTGAAATCGGACCATACCTGTCGCATTCAGGTCTGCTGGAAAATGGCATAGTCAAATGTTCAAATGGCCACAGATCGAAAACTATACATCGGACAGTTCCTGCTCTCCGCAAAAATAAAGTTTATATTGATAAATAATACTAACCGGAGGATCTACGCTTCAACTCAAAAAATAACCGAGTTATGAATTTTTGAAAAAACTGCATTTTGGCAGGTTTTTTTCCATTTTCCCATAGACTAAGGGTCTGATCGAGTCATCCGATTTTTTTCGTCTTTTCATTTCCTACAATAAGTCTATTGACACCATCACGATTACTCTGATAGTTTCAATTTTATAAGCAAAAAACTAAAAAACGCGATTTTTTGCATAAAATTGTTAATAACAAAGATATAAATAATAAATTCGAGTTAAAAACATATCGCTATGTCATGTGGAACTATTTTACAAACAGTGGAGCAGCTGGTTTTCTTCTAACACTTTTTGCACAAAATGCTCATTCTAAATCTCTGTAGCTTGGCTTATGAAGCCATTTCACTCTGTTGAATCAATTGTTTCCATGGATACGACGCATTGGCGAAAGCTTACTAACTACTTGAAAGTTTGAAAATTGTTCAATGTTTTCTTGTTATCTTTTGAGCGTATCTTGATAATTTGGTAAGTACTTATCTGTATATCTGTAATATATAGGCATAGGTGCATCATATCCAATCTGATTGAACAGAGTGTAGTGGATTTTTAATGCTGAAAGTTTTCAGTTGAACAAATCTCAATATTATTGGCTCTAAACTTCACAGTTGTATGCAATTTAAAATAAATGATTGAGGCTTCACTCCCACTCCAATTTAAGATTTTTGAGTTGATTGAGCGTGCACAAAAATTTTTGAGCTCTCGAAGTTTTATGAGTGCCATTGGTACGTGTGAAAGTAAATTTGGTCTTTTTAAATTAAATAGAAAAAAAGATAAAGGGGGGAACTTACTTTATACCCTCTGTATAAAGAAGCATATAGATATTCTATGCCATGCGAATAATTTGTAGTCACAGATTAGTCCAACCGATTCTATAAATTCAAATGACGTTTCACTCTCGAAATTAATTTTTTTGTTACTTAATAACTATTTTTATGATTTCATGATATCTTATATTTATCGACTAATAATACAGTATGTATTAGAGTCCGATTGAATAAACTGCTGTGCTGTAGAGGCAATGCTGAAACTGTATCTCATTATAGAACCCATAAACGAAATTCACATCTGAATATTCATGGTTGGTGGTCATAATGCTTAATTTGATTAGAAGTTAATGAAGAAATATATCGACAGGAACTACTAAAAAGTCAATGTAATATTTACGCTGGCATTCACGATTTAATTGACACAAATAGAACTATCCACTTGTAGTTATTCTCATATGTTATCCAATAATACGGAAAAGATCCTCCGATTATTGTTGCAATGAATTAACGAAACTTCGATTTCAAAACGGAAGTATATCTGCTTCCTTGGACAGTTATGTACTTTAAAAACTTCAATAATGTCCATATTAAGTAATTACATTATTTAAATATTTCTACACACGCCCTGTGGAGCAGAGGTTGATTGACCGGCTGTGAAGCAGGTGTGCTGGGTTCGAATCCTGCGTTTGTTATGGATGTTTGTGGTATGTCTCCTTGTTTCAGTGGTTCAATTAAAAATTAGTAGTTGGATAATGTAGTGTTTACGAGCTCATAGGCCGTTCGGAACCCGCATTAAACTTTATGTCCATAGAGTTGAAAAAAAAATGTTATTCAATAGCGATCTGACAACATCGCAAAGACAAGCTTAATACAGATGCTTTAAATCATATAATTCGCTGGAATAGTTATTTATGTACCAAGTACGTTATATAGATCCTAACGCCCGATGGGCGTTAGGATCTAGTAACGCTCGTGGTGCATACAAGATTTTATTTTTCACGAAAAATTTATTTTATTATAATGAAAAATCGGTTCATTGCTCCTAGCTTTTCTTTCCATTTTTCTTCTCATAGTAGGCATGTCATTTGTTGATATTTTGACGTTTGTTGAATATTTTTATCATCATTATATTTAGGGAATGCCATTGCTGCTTTCTTCATCCAGTCGTAGAAAATGCAGCCAAAGCTGCGAATAATTTATTACCGGAGAAATCCATAGTCGTATAGGACAACGATTTTGAAGTATTTAATCAATGGAAGTTGCTTCATTTCTCCTCGTACAATGAGCCGACGTTATGATCCATAACGCCCTAGGGCATAATGAGTGTATTTATAGCAACCGTATCTAAAGTAAAATAAACAAATAATATACAAGTGAAAAATAAAAGTTTATGAAAGTTATAAAAGACAACAATACACTCAAGAAAAAATTATATAAGTACTTATGAATTTGGAACCTTCTTGTTTATTATTCATTAGTAAGGGATAGCTTGTACATAGTATTTTCTTTTCTGTTTTGACACTAAATCACTTCATATTCACATTACTAACTTAGATTGTTAGTTGTAGATGATTTGAAACAAAGAGATATTATTATTACCGATTATCTACGTGCCCCAAAGAAAGAACAAAAAATTAATTCTTTTTCTATTTCCTTCTCGATCCTGATTCATGAAACTGATTGGAGGGGAGAAAGTATTACTTACCCCCTAGGGAGATAAGTAATTACTTACATACATAGGGAAGTAAAGTTACCCTGTGCTTATCACATATTAAAATCCTAGTGTCCATTGACAGGACTGACTGATTTTCAAACAAATACTCTGTCAGTCACAGTTGGATTGGTCTTATTATATAATTTAAAAACGTTTTTTTTTAAATTTGGGGAACTGGAGTGTTCTCGACCAGTACCAATAAGCATCACTTGCCTGCCTTGAGATAACTATTTTTATTATACTATGATAAAGTGAGAAACCATATAGGCATCTAAATTATTTATAATCGGAATATAATAGTTATTAACGTAACAAGGCCGATATGTAGCAAATAACGGATGAGTTTGGATATTGTAATCCGAGGCGCAGCCGAGGATTATAACTAACCGAATCCGTTATTTGCGTATCGGCCGTGTGTCGTTAAAGACTTTTCGTAATCCCGTTGGAAGATTACATTTTGATTCCGAAGAAAAAACAAACCCCGCACCTCGTAATTCTGAAAAAAAATCCCAACGTCGTGCACTCTGTTGTCATGGAACTGTTTGGCAATTTTATAAACAACGTCAGTTTTTTGTGTTCGCAAGTTTGCTGTAACGACGACTATGGATGAAATTGAGGAACAAAATGAAATTCCTTTTGAAATATTGGAAGAATCATGTGCAGCGAATGTTGATTTACTGCCGGCAATAACTCAACAGCGGTATAAAAAAGAATATGAAAATTTTGAAAATTGGCGTAATAGCAAGAATGTAAAGGTGGTTAATGAGGATGTTTTATTAGCCTATGCGAAAGGAAAATCGAAGGTTTATTCTCCCAACTCGCTGTGGACGAAGATTTCAATGTTGAAACTTGCTTTGAGAGATTATGACAACATTGACATTTCAAGGTTAGTTATTTTAAATCTTGCACCATTTTAGAGTATTACCAATAGAAATGTATTTTCAGATTTGGAAAATTTTTTTTTGTTGGAGGCAAATGATCATACATGGTTGCTTGAAAAGGTTGTATTAATGTGTGGAATTTTTGGTGCCTGTAGACGTGAAGAACTTGTGAAGCTGAGTGTGGATGATTTTGAAAGCACCAGTACCAAAGTTTTGGTTACATTGAGGATGACTAAAAACAAAAAGAATAGGGTATTTGTCATTCCCAAAGAAGGACTTCCTTTTGATGCCTATGATTTATACCAAAAATACGTAGATTTGCGACCTTCGAATCTGGAAAATCGGCGATTTTTCATTGGTTATAGGAATGGTAAATGTGTAAAACAAGTAGTGGGCATTCATACTATTGGAGGCGTTCCAAAGAAAATTGCAGCATTCTTAAAATTAGAAAACCCTCAGCTCTACACAGGGCACTCGTTTCGCAGATCCTCGGCTACCATGCTTGTAGAAAATGGTGGCGATCTACTATCGGCAAAAGAACTTGGAGGTTGGGACTCCTCTGCGGTGGCGGAGTCGTATATTGAAAATTCAGTTTCGAAGAGAATGAAGATAACGAGACAACTTTTTCATAATAATGAGGCTTCACCGACAACAAGATCAAAAACTGTTGATATAGATGGTAAATCTCTAATCAATAAGATAGGCATTTCAAATAATAGCAATTGTTAAATTACTTTTCAAATAAATAAATAGTTAGTTTTATTATAATTGTTATTGTAACCAGAATGATGTTTTGAAATAAATATTTGAACACGTGATTTCTTAACGGCCGCCGGCCGTTATAAAATTATAACGGCCGGCGGCCGTTAACACTGACTTTTCAATTGTCATCTGAATACCGTTAAATCAAAACAGTATGGGATTACGAAAAAGTATAAAGGTCTAATTTTCTCATCAATGTTAAAGAAAAATAATCTGTCTGGAGTTTATAAATTGTTCGGGGTGCAATGCTTCTTTATAATAAAATTCGGGTAAATCAGGCAATTTCTTCACTATTAAACATAATAAACGAATACGGACTCGAGCCTCGAGCATAGCAACCCCTGCATGAATGGAAACCACCAATTTTTCGACTTTTCAACAATGCACATTCTTCGAATAGACAAACCTGCCTTACTCTTCATTAATAATTAGAATATTTGATAGTCCACGTCACCCACCTAACTACACATGTAATTCCTTCATTTAAAACAATTGAATCGGTGATTGTTGAAAGGATACTAAGTCCAAAAATGAAAGTTTTGAGTAAATTGAAAAAATATGTTTAAAAGTTATTTATTTCATTTCATCGATACATGCAGTCAGCGTAATAAAAGTAAATGGGTGAGGAATCATTTATCTATAGAAAAATTATTATTATTTCCAATTTTTGTATTTTTTATTATTTTTTTAAAGGAAGGACTTAGTTCCATTCAACAATCAGTAAAACATAATTAAGTAGTTATGATTAAACTAATATACTTTATTGGAGAAATAACACATAGAAACGAACAATAATTCTCACAAACATACCAAATGATAAACAAGTATCTACTTATGAAGCAAAAACACGACAAATTATTCATCTTCAACCTCCTGTTCAGAGTTGAATGGAACTAAGTCCGCGACTTAGTACCTTTCAACTTTCTGTACGTACGTATTATTAGTGCTTCCTAGAATGGGACTTAATTCCTTTCAACACCAAACGGTCGGGGATATAATTTGGTATAGAAATCCATATCAAATACAATTTCAATGAAAAATGGACTTAGTACCCTTTCAACAATCACCGATTCAATTACAGTCAGTCTACTACATGCGCTGAAGATGAGCTGATGACTGAAACCAGTCCGCTGAATGCATTCATATTTACAGTATATTTTTCTGATGGTAAACATAGTAAATCTAATTTCACATTATGTTTAACTAACATACAGTAAACAATTGATGAATTCAATATTTATTCATTACATATACGGCATTTTCACCACAATAAGGAACTGATATGGAGTAAGAATATATGGAGTCAATTAATATAAGTTTAGAAACAAAGTTGATATTCTCAACATGCCAACTTCAAATACTTAATGACATCCAGTCTAGCATTTATCACATGATCCTTTTCGACGAATGTGACAGTGGCCAACGGTTCCAGCCACCAATTTGCCTAAAGTGCGCACGCCCGTCATGCATCTACGGGATCTATTCCACATTAGTATCGGAAAGATTAGGTACCTATATTCGCTTTTTATATTGTAAAAATATGATTCTTGGAAAATTAAATTTGGGCATTATGCATTTTGATGGTTATGTAGGTAATTTAATGGAATATAATAAAATCCAAAGATTGCTATAAATACTAGTTAGATTATGATAAATACCTATAAAGTCAAAATTCAGTGGTCCCATAAGAGTATATTCTTTGATTTTTTTGGTTTGAATGTGAATATTAATATGATCAAAAGCATTTTTAATTGTATTCTTCCAGAATTTTCTCAGCCCATTTTTTCAAAATACAACCCATTCATGTGAAGAATAATTTTCTCACTCTACGCTCCCGTATGGAATATTTTAAAGTTATTTTCATGAATATCTATTTCATTAATAGTGTAGGTACTCTAAAACTATATGCTTTCAGAAATTGTTCAAACAATTTCTTCAAAAAACAACCCCTTCAAATTATTTTCTCACTACACGCTATTCTTCATTTATTTTTAGAAACATCTATTACAATAATAGTGTTCTTTCAGAGTAATATGCTTGTAGAAATTGTTCAATATTTTTCCAAAATAAAACCCCTTCAGGTGACATAATGATTTTCCCACTCCACGCTACTGTATGAAATATTTCTCTGTTATTAAATTTGTTCAACCCAAATCTCCAAAATACTTACAACTCCTTCATATGAAAAATAATTTCCTCCTTCTACGCTACTGTAACTGTATGTAACATTCCTCACTTATTTTCATGAATGTATACTAAAATAATAGCATTTTCAAAATTATATGTTTTCAGAATTGGTCCAATCCAATATTCTTGTATGAAAAAACTGACTTTCGACTTTATACCTAAGTATCATTATCTAACAAGCATTTCTAGCAATCTTTGGATTCTACTAAGTATATTCCTAGAGGCCTCGGTAGACCAGGTGAACCGCCTTATACCGTTTGTAAACCGAGGATTGTGGGTTCGAGTCCCACCTCGCTCTTGGGTGTTGTGTGTGTCCGGAATTTAGTGGTTATTTAAGATTGAAATTTGTTAGGTAATGTACATAGTTTACAAGCCCATTGGCCGTTCGGAACCGGCGGTAAACTGTAGGTCCCTCGAGTTAAAAAAAAAAAGTATATTCCATTCAATTAATTGCATAATCGCCATAATGCATTATGCTCCAATTTAATTTTCGACTTTATAAGTATCAATATCTATCTAGCATTTCTAGGGACCTTTGGATACTACTAAGTAGGTAGGTATATTCCATTTAATTATTTGCATAATCTAAATGCATAATGCTCCAATTCAATTTTCCAAAAATTATATTTTTTGAATGTAAAAAGCAAATATCAGCAATCTTTTCTTTCCAATAATATTATGGATTAGATCCAGAAGTGTGATGTGCGTGCGCGCTTTAAGCAAACTGGTGGTTAGAAACGATGGCCAGTTTCACAAACATTCCTTTACCATACCAACGAACCGACACTGAGTGGATATACCGAAACAGTTCATATGATAAAGAAACAAAAGTAGATATTGTCAACAGTTCGAAAAATTCCAATTTTCGAATTATTAATTTTATCAACAACATGACACTGAAAGAGCAAAATATATGGTATCAATTATTATGATTGTAGGAACTTATACCAGTATTTAAAAGATGTCAAACTGATATTAAAAACAAGGTGACAACTTAAATTTTCCTCAATGTCGAGTAATACCATCACAGGAACTTAAATTAGAATTCATAACTTGACAACAACTTCAACCTTCGATAGTATACATTTTTGACCATATGAATCATTTAACATATATGGTCTTGGATGATGGAAGAATTAATAGTTTAAATTTTAATCTAAAACTCAACATTGCCAATACTATAAGCATAATTAAACAAATAAGGAACATCTTTCAGTTGCAATTGCTTTTTCTTTAGTATTCTTCGTTACCAATACTTATTGAATTATAAGTGTTGAATCCACTTATTTCAAAATATTATGAGGAGACAATATATTATTGACTTTTGAGATTACCATTATTCTAGAGTAACTTCAATATTAAGAATCATAAATTTTGTCAAATTGAATAACAAGATTGTTTTGAGAATTATCTAGACTGAAGTTGTTTTTTAAAAGTTAAATTTCTAATTTATGGATAAACAGATTACATACAAAATACTCTTGTAGTTGAAATAATAATGAACTGATTTATTTTCATTTCTGACAGTAGAAATAGTTTGGGCTTTTTGTGCAATGTATAGATGGAAAGATGAATAAAACTTGTAACTTGAACTAAGTATATAAAATAAAGGATAGAACCTAATTTGTTTCATATTAATTTTATATGTTCAAAAATATTTACTGAATTTTATTTACCGACATATCTATATCAAAAACTTCATTTATAGGCATTTACCTATCAATTTTCACACCTTTTTTATTGTTCAATTTTTCCAAGTTATGTCTATCAATCAATTAAATTCTTTTCATCAACAATTTTCATATCACTAGTCTTAGCAGTTCTGATATACAAGATTTCACCAAAAATTGACTTCAATATTATGAATATCAAATGGCAAATTTTTCAGTTAGGTAGAAAAATATCTTAAACTGCTTTGAATATCTGGTTACTAAAAATAGAAAGTATTAGTGTTAATATTCTTCGCAGTATCAAAAACAACTAAATACTTTTGGCAGCGCAAATAACTTTTTCAAAACTCAAAATGACGTTCAATATGAATTTCTGAACTGGCTCTTAGTACCATGAGCTAATCAAATAATAACGAGCTTATAGAAAAAAATATTTTAAAGAATATTCTGATGGAAAAATCAACTACAACTGTCAAGTAACGAATTCCACTAAGACATGATAAGGTTTTATTGAACTTTTCAACAATGATGACTGTAAGTTTACTTATTTTAAATATCAAAAACTTTGTAGAACTTCCTCAAACCATATTTACATCTTCCATAATCTCCATCTCGAGCATGAATTTTTTCAAACAAAAAAACTCACCTCACTGCTCTCATCCGAGGATCCTGACAGATCTCTGGTTGGCGGCCTCTTACTTATTGCTGGTTTATTAGCTGGTTTCCTACCTCTCCCATGTGTCCTTTTCGTTAAACTGATTTCTTCCTCCTCCTCCATCAACGCGAACAATTCACTAAACTGTCTTTTTTGACTGTCCGTACTGTTTAACTGCGCGATGTTAAGCGCTCTCTGCATGGAATCTAAGGTATAAATTGCCATACAGTCGTGTCTTTCACAAATAATTCGAAGTTGTTCTAGATGTCCAAGCACATGGTCCGAACTAGGAACGGTCGCACTTATCGTTTTAGTTCCGGAACGTTTTCTCTTATTTGGTGAAGTTGATGGATACCTAGTGCTTAATAAAGACGAAATGAGTTCCGCTACTTTATCGATATATTCGTCGCACCAGTATTTTATAATGGTGAATATGAACAAATCACCGTTATCACTAACGTCTCTGGAAAACAAATACTTAATATAATCTGCATTGGGTTTTTCTTGTTTAAGCATAAGCATTATTGCCGTTAAGGCTTCAGAATGTTGGTCGTAATCTAAATTAGTGATCAAAGGAAGAATTGTATCAATCGAGATATTATGAGCGTCAATCAATTGCCAAAAGAAAAACTGCTCTATGCTTTCCCAAGATAAACTCGTTTTCAACAATGGCTGAATATTTTCACTTTTGAACATTACCAAATGACCCTGCAGCACTTTACCTAGCAAAGTTTGAAACTGCCTGGTGTCAATAGATGACAAGATCACCCTTAAAATTTGAGCATTATTAAGAGTCTGTTGCTTGAAATCTCGATAGATATCAGGCACAATCCACATCATTAATTTATTGTTCACCATATGTGCATTGTTTAAGTCGTCAAATAAACAAAATTCAATCTTTTTATCGATACACTGACAGTAATCCTTGTACACATTTATCTTTAGTGCACTGGCTTTAGTCTGATCTTCCTTTTTATTTTCTGTCCGAATTTGCACTTTTAAATAATAGAGTAACAAATATCCTAGATAATTGAGATGATTAGACATCTCTGTGATGAGTTTATATAAAGTATCTTTACCTGTATCATCTTGCCTGGTAAAAGAATAGAGCACTTTATATATAACAAACAAAGGTAATTTAATACTGTCCAAGAGAGCTTCATCACTAACTATAGATGGGAAAATTTCCTCTTGAAAATCTTCTTTGATGGCATTACATACTGACCTGGCAATCAATGGTAAATTTTCATCGTCACTTTCCAAATCCATCACTTGTTTTACTAAAGACTCCATTACAATACATCTTTTAGAAACATCCGGTTCTTGATGTAGCCTTGATAATGTTTCTCCTAGTGGTCCTTCAATTAAACTATCATCTTTATCAATTATCTTTTTCAGTCTCACTTCGGATAAAGGAATATCATCATCATCTGTGTCCTCTTCTGGTGGATTGATCGCTATAATCATATCCTCTTCATCATCACTGAAAGCAGGTTCATTATCCAAAACATGATTTATATGTAAATGGTTAACTCTAGACTCAGGTTCATTTTCTTCAAATTTTGTAGAATTACCAGTATTATATTCATCCGGTTTGGACGAAGTTTCTGGAGTAGGTGTGTTGAAGAATTCCTTAAATGTCTCCCTGACCATACTTCTCAGTTCTCTATCTAATTTTGGATTGTCAAATAATGGTAACAAAGAAGATAAAACTCTCTTATCTAAAATTTGTCTCAGAGAGGAAAATATTCCATTCTTCACTTTTTCTGTTAATGGTGGGTAAAAATTATTAATTATTCTACATAAGAAATCCAACAGTGTTGCTGAAACAGCAGGATGTGATCGCATGGAGTGATGCATTACTAAAATGGCCGGTTCTATATTCATTATGTTATCTTTGTCACTATCAAAAAACAGCCAGTCATAAAATAAAGCTAACTTTGCATTAGACACAGCTACAGTAGAAGTACAGGTTGTTAACAACCAACCAATAACAGCCCACCTGGGTATAATATCTGAACATAACAATTCATTGGTAGGATGTATCACACCAACTATAAATCGAATAATATCACATCTTAGACTTTGCGACTCTGGTGTAGCCAAATATTGGCGCTGAAACCAGTCTTGATACCTTTTGTGATTTCCAAATCTCACTTGGGAGGTTAGAAAAACAAGTTTCTTCTCCATCTCTGGAGTTAAGCGTGACTGAAGAAACCTCCTGGAGGTTCTGGTTTGTAAAAGTTGTAATATTCCTGAGAAATTGGGGCACAACAATTTAGGTGATAATAAAATGTCTTTCCATAATTGTTCAAATTCTGGTATTCGGGCTACATTTTGAAGTAAACGTATTAAATCCCTACCAATGACTAAGCATTCTGAAAATTTTTCTCTCAAGAGATTTATGATGAATTCTACTTCCTTATGTCTTAAATTCGTTAGAGAAGGCGCACTGTGATCTTCTATCAACCTTAAGTAGTTATAAACAATAGAGGCGATCAAAAATGGAAATTTATCTAACCATCCTCTATACTCTATGAAAACATCTAGTAAGGATTCGGTAAGCGTAAGATTTTTAGGGGATACATCACCGCCAGCTGCATGTCGCATCAAATTCCAACACAAATTATCCACACCATTCACTGCATTCTTTATCATTTCTCGAAGCAGCCATATCAACTGAGATTTTACCACGTCGTTGAATTTTAAATACCTTTCCCCGATTAATTGCGTTAAATTCACTAATATTAGTCCAAAACCATCACGTGTTATTAACGTTAAGTCTCTATAACTTTTTGCTGCACTGTGGGGATCCGATAAAATTGACACCAGAAGTCCAAGTGACACCTCTTCATAACCTTTTTCCTTCGACAATGCCCTATTTAGAGCATCGTGTGCATCTTTATCACTTAATCCAGCAATAATACTTTGAAGAAACTGGTAACTTCTTTCGAGTTTCTGGAAATACAAAATGAAAATTTGAATAAACCGCGCCTGCGGTATTGACAGCGTGAATAAATACAAGACAGGGCGAGATTCACAATGGCGGACAAAGCACCATCGTTTGGCTATTAAAATGATTTAAATGAATTTACCTCTTCTAAATCGTCTTTATTTTCCACGGAAGTTGTTAAAAATAGTCTTGAGTTTCCTTGAGACCTTACTTCCATGTCGTATTTGATCTATTTACGCTGCTATAATTTTCGCACTGTTGACAAATACGGGAGGGTCTGCATCTTATAGTCCTCTGAAAATGTTAGTGAGTGAAATTCAAGCGCGCGTTGATATATACGTTATAATGGTTGACGAAGCATGCCGAGAGATTCCACGTTTATACCCGAAACACTTCATTTTACAAATTAATTTACTTGTAGTCCCTTAAATTTTAAATGTTAATTTGAAATTTTGTTCTGCAATGAAATTATTTAGTTTCTGTGCGTTTTAAATTTGGGGTTAGGTATATGTTATATTTCATTACGATCCACTAACTTGGAATATTGTATTCTCAAACTTCGGAACTCATGTTCATCTTCTCTGCGTATAGAGAACATTTTATATCTTGCTCTTTTTATAATTTGCTCAATATACTGACGGCGTCACGCCTAATCTGAACAGTGTTTACGCTATTCCAATGTGATAATTTTGAATGAATAATTTTTTGATTTAAATTTAATGAGATGATTGGATAGGTTGTAGGATAGTTTGTTGTTAGTTTTGAACATGTGCAGCTATCAATAACGACTAATTAGGATATTACGTTTGTTCAGATGATGTTTTTTATTTTCAAATTATGGAATTAGATAAGTTCCCTTATGCAGAATTTTTAGAATAATTACATTATTCCGTACTAAAAACACAGGGAGATTTTAGGAGGTGATCTATTTATAATATTTTCTGTTCATTTAGTACCTCCCGTCTAGAAAATATTTCCCTACTGTAAATCAATGTTATTCAGTGGCGTATCAGGGGATTAACGAGAATCTTAACTGTTGTAATTCGCACTAATACCGTGCGTGCTTTGAAATTGAGGAATAAACTGATTAAAATAAAAAAGAACTAATAAACAAATTAAAATACTATTTTTTTTTTGCTTTGTAGCACATAAAAATTATTATAGTGTATACCTATATCAAAATCGTCTTATGAATCTATAAAGAGTTTGATAAAATCGCATAATGTGAAAAGTATTTACAACTATTATTGAAAAAAAATTTTTAAACATTACATTTAAATATTATTTACTTTATTTTGACTGATACATCATTGATTAAACGTTTTTTTATTAACATACTTCTGAGGTAGACTCTAATGAACTTGTATACGATTGCATGATTGTTAGTATACAGATTGTACCAGTTAAAACTATAAATATGAGGTTTTGGAAAAATTTCAAAAAAGGCCGATTTTTAAATTGAAGGAGATATCAATTTACATTAAAACTTGTTTTGTAGATGCCACTCCATTTCAGATGTGGATATTTTTAATAGCTCTATATAGGGCATATGATACATTGTATGAAAACTCTATGACACTGAATATCACTTCGTAATAAAATTGGAATCTTACGATTCGTTTTCAGAAAAAACATGAATTTTTGAAATTTTGTATTTTTAAATTCAAAATTGTTTATGGAAATCGAAAATTAATCACAGTAAATGCTCAAACTGTGCACCCAATTTTTCCTGGCAAATGTGAAGTATGTCTACGTAACATTTCCTTATAGATTTGCAAAAACCTCTGGAGTTCCGACATTCTTCCGCAATAGTCTTAAGTAGTCTTGAAATTTCTTCAAAATTTTCAATCTATTTTTAACGAATTCGGAGACAGTGTCAAAAAAATTTCATTAGATACATAACGTGCTATTTGAAATTTCAAAGATAATATCTAGATCTAGGAAGGAGTGGCAACTACAAAACAAGTAATTATATAAATTGACGTCATCCTCAAATTTAAAACCAATCTGTTTTCACTAAATATTCAGTTGGAAAGTTTGGGACATCCTGAATCCATCCTCTCAAGTCTAAGCAGGACAAGCAGGTATAGAGAAATTCGGTTCATTGCGTAAGGGTGAACTGTTCTCATTAACTCGATTATTGAGTGAATTTAGGGGATTTTTATGCTTATCGATCTGCGAAAATAAGTGTATTAGTCCTACAGTACGTGATTTCTTTTATTAGATTTTTCCATTTTCCAAACTTCGCCACACCGTTCTCATGAGGACCAAAAAATCGAATCGCGAGTCACGACTGCTTCCGTATGAGTAGGTATACATATAAATATATATATATATATATATATATATATATATATATATATATATATATATATATATATATATATATATATATATATATATATATATATATATATCAGGGGCGGCTAGTCAAAGGAGGCTAAGGAGGCTAAGCCTCCTCAATAATATTCCGTGTATCACTAATATATTATATTGTAGCGGTGATGGCTCAGGTGGCATCGCTCTCGGCTGACAACCGAGAAGACGTGGGTTCGACTCCAACGAAAAACCAACAAATTTTCAATACCATCGCTACCGTGTTTCGGAGGCTACGTTAAGCCGTCGGTCCCCCTGGGTTAGTACGCCTCGGTACTAATTACCTAAAACAGGGTTAAAGAGGCAATCGGCGCCGGAACATCTCACATAATGTGTGTAGACTCCCTGGCAATAATGCCATACGATTATTATTATTATTATATTGAATAGTCAGCATTCAGCATAGTCATATTAATCAAAATCATATTATTTTATGCACCTACCTTCCTTTCAACCTACATTATATAATATAATTTATTAATTAAGATAGAGGGTATTCACATTTACTGCATTTCATTCATTTCAAGATTTGTGGCAACGCTGCGGAGGCTTAGAAAGGTATATTCTCAACGTTCATTATGCCTGCCACAGAAAAGCAAACAACGGTGCAAATACTCCGAATGAATACTTCATTGCAATAGAAAAGCAAAACACATGTAAATGGCAACACCGATAGAGACCCAGACTCATACAATGTCGACCAATCACAACTATAGAATTTCGCGTGACATCGAGTGAATTCGTTGGAAAGCATTAATTGAATCGTAGTGTGATCGTAGATACTAATGGCAGCGTGTTTACTTATATTGCTTGCGTATTGTTTTAAAATGAGTTTGGTTACTGAAGTTAATTTCAAAATTTTCAATGGTGACTTAGTGGAATATCTGTTATCCCATAACTTTAGTGCACTAAGTTATGAGGATAAAGTTTTGATAAAAACATTGCGACCTACCCCTGAATTAAACAATTTTGTGCAGTGTAATAGACAACAAAACCGCGGTTTTAATACAAGGAATTATGAGAGACATCCTTGCCTAACCGGATCACAGGTAAAAAATAAATTATTTTGTTGGCAGTGTTTACTTTTTACTAGTGAAAATGTCTCTGTTTGGGGCCGCTTAGGATTTGAGGATTTAATTCTATACCTAGTTGAAAGTGAGGAATTTTTCACCGATAAAGTAACTTTGAATACAGCACGCGGATTAATATCTTCCTTACAAGATAAGGAATTTATATATTTTTTAAATATCTTTAAATTAATTTTTGAACAAACAGAAATAGTTTTTCAAATCTTACAGCACAAGTTTTCAGATGTAATTTACTCACGAAATCTGCTCAAGTTTATTTTGGAAAAAATTTCAGAATTTCGTGCAGTTTATTTTAGAAAACTATTTTCTGTATTTCAAACTACTGATGATACGAAAGAAATTCAGTTACGCAGATATGGAGCTTCACTATAAGCAAATATTTTATGAAATTTTGGATACTATTAGGGGTTAAATAGAAATAAGTTTCTCTGATTTGAAAGAACTGCATTTCTTCGACTTACTCAATAAAAATTTGTTGACCGGATTTTCGTCTAATTTTCCAGATAACCTTTTGGAAAATTTATGTCAAAAATACACTTTTTTTGTATTAAAACAATGGTTAAAAATAACAATTTACACATTTATTATAAAAAATAACGCATGACGCACGTTTCATGCGTTATTTTTTATAATAAATGTGTAAATTGTTCTTTTTAACCATTGTTTTAATATGTTTATTAATTTACTTATATATTTATTTATTTAATTATAAGTATCGGCCCAATCAATCCAAAACACTTTTTTTGATAAGGTGGCCATAAAAAGTGAACTGTGTGTTGTTTATAATGACAATGAAATTTTGGGGCAAAATGAGAATCATGTGAGGACTATTAAATACCTTTTTGATAATGATTTGAATCAAGATTTACCCTAACTTTATAAATTCTTATGTCTAATTGTTTCTATCCCGGTGACATCGGCTTCCGCAGAGCGCTCGTTTTCCACTCTTAAGAGAATTAAAACTTATTTACGAAATTCAATGAGCCAGGATCGTTTGAATAATATTAGTTTGTTGTCTATTGAAAAGGAATTGGTAAAACTTTTGGCGAAAGACAAAAAATTTTATGAGGATATTATAGATCATTTTGCTAACGTTAAAGATCGCAGAATCCCGCTAATCTTCAAAAATATATAATAACTTTTTATTTGCTCACACCACCTGTTAACAAATTCGTTGAGTAGGTAGGTACCTATTTTGTGAAAGAAATAAAAATTTGATGAATAGATGAATTGATTAATTGGCTGAGAAGAGTTTTTGTGAATATTGTAAATAGGAGTTGTAGGTCTCAAGGTAGACACTCGAAAGTGAAAACAAATTAATAGCTTGGGGTGGTTGTTTTACTTTGATTTTCTTTAAATTATAAGTCGGTTGACCTTGAAATCCTAAAAATTTTCGCCTATGGTGTATTTTTTAACACCTCTTGTAGCCTCCTCAAACCAAAACCTCACGAGCCGCCACTGATATATATATATATATATATATATATATATATATATATATATAATATATATATATATATATATATATATATATATATATATATATATATATATATATATATATATATAATATATATATATATATATATATAATATATATATATATAATAAATATTATATATATATATATATATATATATATATATATATATAGATATATATATATATTATATATTGTAGCATTCAAAATTGCCCGCAAAATTCCATCCCTGTATATAGAATAACAGATTCCTTATATTTTTCATAATGTTCGTTAAAAGTTCTTCCTCGTGAACGACAAAACCATAGTATCTATCAACCAAGTTTTTATAAGATATAGAAGATAAGTTCTTAGAGCTCGCGGTAAAAAATTAATTTCAAAGGCAGACAGAATAAGATTGTCGTTGCGAATGAATGAGAATTTGGATCAATGAGTTTTGTTAGTTTATTTTTGGAAAAGATTTCCCGCAATAATAAGTTTTTTCTTTCTATTCTAATCAACTCAAAACAAATAAATCTCACCGAATAGGATTTTCATTTGGATAAACTCTTTTAGAAAAGGTATGTGAGTTAATTATTTTGTAACTGTTCTAATTTTTTTGTTATCATAATTTTAGGTTTTATTACAAGAAAGAGTCCTATTTCCTCATAGCAGAATATACAGGAACTTTCGTCTAATATTTTATGGACAGTAAATCAAGAACGAAGTAAGCTGATCCTGAATTAACTCGTTTGAAATTATTTGGAGAAGTAATCCGAAGTAATAATAAGTAGTTCTGGCTGCATTTAACAAAAGGACGGTAACTATAATCTAAGTTATCTTTCTTACAACGGACCTGAAGCACCGTGTTGATTGTTGTTTTTTCTTTTTTTTTTTGCTGTGAAGTGACACTCCGAGTATAATCTCTTTTGAACTTTTTATTAATCAGTGTGAACAATCGAATCGTTAGATTCAACGCAGTTTATGCCGTGATATCTTTGGACGTAAAAATAGTAAAATAGTTTTATATCTTATTTACCATAAGTTACCTACTTAAATATCCGATAGATCGAATTTGTATATTCCATATCGGAAAAATATTGAATGATAAATAATTGTAAACACCAGTGATCACTTGTTGGGAACCTTATTGTTATTGAGTAACAAAATTAATTTTGATTTTCTTTTTTATAATTATTAAATTCCCATATTCAACGATAGTACACACTATGCTTATTTAATATTTTCCTTCTAATAATAAGTCTCAAGGCAAAATTTTCTACATTTACTCAAGACAGTCCGTGAAATGTAGTGGCGCCCTTTCAATCATATTCTTTGATAATATTATATAAATATAGAAATTAAATTAATGTACCCCGCCTAAAAAGCTCCCTAGACTGAAAGCAGCCGTGCAGAGTGGCCGAATATTTACCAACATTTATAAGTAGATACTACAGGGTAAGTAGGACGCAACACAATGGCGCCCAACGTGGGGCCACTGTGTTGCGTCCTACTTACCCTGTAGTATTAACTTAAAATTGTTGGTAAATATTCGGCCACTCTGCACGGCTGCTTTCAGTCTGGGGAGCTTTTTAGGCGGGGTACATTAATTTAATTTCTATATTTATATAATATTATCAAAGAATATGATTGAAAGGGCGCCACTACATTTTACGGGATTGTCTTGAGAAATGTAGAAATTTTGGCTTGAGACTTATTAGAAGGAAATATTAAATAAGCATACGGTATACTATCGTTGAATTATGAAATTTTAATTATTAGAAAGAAACAAATCAAATTTAATTTGTTACTCAGATAACAAATAAGGTTCCCACAAGTTGATCACTGGTGTTTACAATTATTTATCATTCAATATTTTCCGATATGGAATATACAAATTTGATCTATCGGATATTAAGTAGGTAACTTATGGTATATAAGATTAATAAAAACTATTTTTTACGTCCAAAGATATCACGGCATAAACTGCGTTGATCTAACGATTCGATTGTTTCACACTGATTAATAAAAGTTCAAAAGAGATTATACTCGAGTGTCGCTTTCACAGCAAAAAAAAAGAAATAAACAACAAATCAATACGGTGCTTGCAGGTCCGTTGTAAGAAAAGATAACTTAGATTATAGTTACCGTCCTTTTGTTAAATGCAGCCAGAACTACTTATTATTACTTCGGATTACTTCTCCAAATAATTTCAAACGAGTAATTCAGGATCAGCTACTTCGTTTTGATCACCGTCCATAAATATTAAACCGAAAGTTCCCTGTATATTCTGCTATGAGAAATAGAACTCTTTCTTGAAAATAAAACCCTAAAATTATGATAACAAAAAATTAAGAACAGTTTACAAAATAATTAACTCACATACCTTTTTCTAAAAGAGTTTATCCAAATGAAAATCCCTATTCGGTTTGAGATTTTATTTTGTTTGAGTTGATTAGAATAAAGAAAAACTTATTATTGCGGAAATCTTTTCCAAAAATAACTAACAAACTCATTGATCCAAATTTCTCATTCATTTCGCAACGACAATCTTATTCTGTCTGCCTTGAAAATAATTCTTACCGCGAGCTCTAAGAACTTATCTTTCCTATATCTTATAAAAAATTAGTTGATTAGATACTATGTTTGTTGTTCAAGAGGAAGAACTTTAACGAACATAAGAAAAAAATAAAGAATCTGTTATTCTATATACAGGGATGGAATTTGCGGCAAAGTAAGTTAAAAAAAAAAAAAAAAATTTTTTTTTTTTTTCGTAAGGACCGTGATGGTGTAGCATTTCAAAAATTGCCGCAAAATTCCATCCCCTGTTATATAGAATAACAGATTCCTTATATTTTCATATGTTCGTTAAAGTTCTTACCTCGTGAACGACAAACACATAGTAATCTAATCACCAAGGTTTTTATAAAGATATAGAAAGATAAGTTCTTAGAGCTCGCGGTAAGAATTATTTCAAGGCAGACAGAATAAGATTGTCGTTTGCGAATGAATGAGAATTTGGATCAATGAGTTTGTTTAGTTATTTTTGGAAAAGATTTCCGCAATAATAAGTTTTTTTCTTTCATTCTAATCAACTCAAACAAATAAATCTCAACCGAATAGGATTTTTCATTTGGATAAACCTCTTTTAGAAAAGGTATGTGAGTTAATTATTTTTGTAACTGTTCTAAAATTTTTTTGTTATCATAATCTTTAGGGTTTTTATTACAAGAAAGAGTCCTATTTCTGCATAGCAGAATAATACGGAAATTTCGTCTAATATTTATGGACAGTAATCAAAACGAAGTAGCTGATCCTGAATTACTCGTTTGAAATTATTTGGAGAAAGTAAAATCCGAAGTAATAATAAGTGTTCTGGCTTGCATTTAACAAAAAGGACGGTAACTATAATCTAAGTTTTATCTTTCTTACAACGGACCCTGAAGCACCGTGGTTTGATTGTTGTTTATTCTTTTTTTTTTTGCTGTGAAGTGACACTCCGAGTATAATCTCTTTTGAACTTTTTTATTAATCAATGTGAACAATCGAATCGTTAGATTCACAACGCAGTTTAATGCGGGAATTATCTTTTGGACGTAAAATAGTTAAAATAGTTTTATATCTTATTTACCATAAGTTACCTACTTTAATATCCGATAGATCGAATTTTGTATATTCCCATATGGAAAATATTGAATGATTAAATAATTGTAAACACCAGTGATCACTTGTGGAAAACCTTATTGGTTATTTGAGTAACAAATTAAAATTTTGATTTTCCTTTTTATTAATTATTAAATTCCATATTCAACGAATAGTACACACTATGCTTATTTAATATTTTCCTTCTAATAAGTTCTCAAAAGCAAAATTTCTACATTTTCTCAAGACATCCCGTAAATGTAAGTGGCGCCCTTTCAATCATATTCTTTGATAATATTTAATATAAATATAGAAATTAAATTAATGTACGACCCCGCCTAAAAAGCTCCCTAGACTGAAAAGCAGCCGTGCAGAGTGGCCGAATATTTACCAACATTTATAAGTAGAATACTACAGGGTAAGTAGGACGCAAACATATATATATATATATATATATATATATATATATATATATATATATATATATATAAAACTACAGTGGGTTGATTTACCTACGATTTTCACATAAACGTGCCCATACCTCTTGAAGGACTCTGTATAACGTAGCAAAACTTTATATCAAAAGATTCGAAACAATGTGAGCAATCCGAATTCGGTATAATATACAGGTGTTATTAATTAAAAAATCATATGTTTAGTTTGTAACGGAGTTATGTAACTGTCTGTATAGTTCGAGATAATTTCAAAATATGAACCTTAAAG
This sequence comes from Cynegetis impunctata, assembly GCA_030704885.1. Lineage (NCBI taxonomy): Eukaryota > Metazoa > Arthropoda > Insecta > Coleoptera > Coccinellidae > Cynegetis > Cynegetis impunctata. The sequence continues at coordinate 327,553 of JARQZK010004341.1, forward strand.
ACATCTACTATTTTTGTTGATAACATTTTTTGATATCTCTTAAAATAACCCATTAACCAAAGTACCCATTTACGACAAACTTTGGTTAATGGGTTATTTTAAGAGATATCAAAAAATGTTATAAACAAAAATAGTAGATGTCTTTAAGGTTCATATTTTGAAATTATCTCGAACTATACAGAGAGTTACATAACTCCGTTACAAACTAAACATATGATTTTTTAATTAATAACACCTGTATATTATACCGAATTCGGATTGCTCACATTGTTTCGAATCTTTTGATATAAAGTTTTGCTACGTTATACAGAGTCCTTCAAGAGGTATGGGCACGTTTATGTGAAAATCGTAGGTAAATCAACCCACTGTAGTTTTTCTTACGTTAAAGAAAAAAATTTTATTTTGCCTTGCAGAGTTTCGTAATATGATGCAATATATTCGTATTCTATTAAATTTTAATTATTTTCCATTTTATATTCCATTATAGAATATTCTATTATGTAACTTTTGGTCAAGCATTACCTTTACCCAAAGTTTATAAAAACAGAGTTATTTTGTAATATTTATTGTAAACCATAATTATTAACCTATTATATGAAAGCAATAAACATTGAATGTAACATAACAAGTCACCAAAATTATGATCATAACCGTGATATTAAACTAAATCTTCAAAGTTTTCACCGTTAACTTCAATCCAATGCTGTAAACACATTTTCTCAGTAAGCGTTGACGTTGATGTCAACGGTGAAAACTTTAAACATTTAGTTTAATATTGCGGTTAGAATTATAATTTTGCTGACTTGTTTTGTTTGGAATAAATTGTTTATTCAAGTTTATTATTATTTAGGACTTTTTGTTGCATTCAAAGTTTATTGCTTTCATATGATTGTCTAATAATTATGGTTTACAACAAATATTACAAAATAACTCTGTTTTTATAAACTTTGTGTATAGGGAATGCTTGCCAAAAACTAAAGTTACATAATAGAAGATTCTATTTGTGCTATAAAATACAGGATGTTCTATTTGAGAGAAATAACCCACTAACCGAAGTTTGTCGTAAGGTTGGTATACCCTATATATATATACACACACACACATATATATATATATATATATATATATATATATATATATATATATATATATATATATATATATATATATATACCTCTGTTGAGAGAAGATTTGCGCGGTCGGAAGTATTTGAAAACTGGGTTCTCGGAATGAACCGCGTAAAAGATTCGAAAAATCTCTATTTTTCGAATCTTAGGACTGACTTTTTACGCAGTTCATTCCGATAAACAAGTTTTTCACATATATATATATATGTTTATATGTATATATATATATATATATATATATATATATATATATATATATATACAGGGTTAGAACTATTTAGAGGGGGACTACAGGGATATCGAAAACCGTTAGAAATACAGGGTGGCTTAAATTACAAAAAAGTTGCGTTATTCAGGGATGAGTGTGATGGTGTAAACAGATCCAAAATATCTCCAATGGTTCCAGAGATATTTCAAAAAATCTAAAAATCGAGATTTTCTTTTTTTCTTTGTAACTCATTTGTTTCTGGAGATAACTTCACGAAATTCGGTTTGTAGCTATTATTCAACATAGCAATTCTACCGGCGTTGTCAGATTTTTTCTATTTTCCATTGTTACAGAGACGCGATAGTCAACTTTTTTTTTCTTATGGGTTGATTCTCCTTATGGAATGATAAAGAAAAAAATTATGAATTCAAAAATGTATCACACTTTACAAAAATACTGAGTATAGTTACGCAAATTTGAACTTCTTTTTATTTTTTTGTTTAAGTAGTAGGCTGGTGCCAGAATTGTCAAATAACTTTGTTGACAGTTTTAATATGAAACCATCACTTGAGCTTTGTAAAAACCTGAATCCTGTTTGATCAGTAACGCCCTATTATTTACATAAGTAATGAAATATTCGTTGTCGGAAAAACAAGACACATGTATGATACTTACATACGCGCATATAGAAACTCCAGAATAGCATTTGAACGTTATTTGCAACAATATCCAGAACGAATGCAGCCGAATTGTACCATTTTCCAAAAACTGGACAGATGTTTGAGGGAAAATGGTAGTTTATAAAAAAAGAGAGGCAAGTACCACATAACCGCTACACATAATGAAAGAATTGTGCTTGCTCAAGTTCATATAAACCCAGAAACTTCCACAACTGCAATCGCTAGGAAATGTGGTATGTCACAAAGAGGCGTATCAAATATTTTAAGAAAGCATAAATTTCACGATTACAAGTTCACTATAGTACAAGGGTTACAAAAGGGCGATCATCAAAACAGATTGAATTTCTGTAACTGGCTTTGTCAAAAATCAATAAAAGATCCTCAATTCCCGACAAAAGTCCTTTGGTCGGATGAATCCACATTCACTAATAATGGTGTATTTAACCGGAGCAATCATCATCACTGGGCCTATACCAACCCACATTTAAAATATGAGCCAAGATTATTATTAGATTTAGTGTAAATATTTATTGTGCTATATTGAATAACCAGATAATTGGACCCTACTTCATCGATGGTACATTAAATGGACCCAAGTACTTAGATATTACCTACTGCAAAATTATGTAGAACAATTTCTACAGGCATTGCCTGTTGTTCGCTATGTAGAGTGTTGGTATCAGCATGATGGTGCTCCAGCGAATAATAATTTGGAAGTCAGGGAATTTTGGAATACTAGATTCGGCGAACAAAGGATTGGGAGAAACGAACCCATTAACTGGCCGGCTAGATCTCCGGACATGAATCCGATGGATTACTTTTTTGGGGAGTCTTAAAGGACTATGTTTATCCAGTCCCCTTACATAATACAAATGAAATTCGCAACAGAATTATAGAAGGAATTAGATCCATATCTCCTGAGCAAATTCGAGCGGCTATCCAGGGAATTTCAGAAAGAGCGAAGTTGTGCATTACTAACGAAAAAAAAAATTAACCATTTTGAACATATTTGAAAATTAACTTTTTTATTATAAATTTTTTGCTTTTGTTCGATTTGTGTTTTTAATAAAAAAAGATTTGTTTTACTGAACTATTATTTGATTTTTGTTTGTTACATAATACACAGGAAAAATGTTTTACATTTAACATTAAATAAATGACAAGTGAATCATTAGCCCACTATCCTTTTCACAAAGTTTTAACAAAAACTTAATTTTAGCTGTGTGAATTCATATTTTTGTAAGGTGTGATACACTGTTGAATTCGTAATTTTTTTCTTTATCACTACATGAGAAAAACCAACATGGCGTCCATAAGAAAAAAAAAGTTGACTATCGCGCCTCTGTAACAATGGAAAATAGAAAAAATCTGACAACGCCGGTAGAATTGCTATGTTGAATAAAAGCTACAAACCGAATTTCGTGAAGTTATCTCCAGAAACAAATGAGTTACAAAGAAAATCTCGATTATTAGTTTTATTGAAATATCTGGTAACCATTGGAGATATTTTGGATCTGTTTACACCATCACACTCATCCCTAAATAACGAAACTTTTTTGTGATTTAAGCCACCGTGTATTTCTAACGGTTTACGATATCCCTGTAGTCCCCCTCTAAATAGTTCTAACCCTGTATATATACACAGGGTATCAATTTAAAAACGACCAGTACTCAATATTTCTTTTTCAGCCCCAGCGCTTATGTAATTCTATATTACGTATTAATCACACTATTTTTTGAATTGTGACATAGTGACCTAACTAATTACTTTATGAATTGTCCATTTGTTTTCTAACACAACACTTTGTTTGAGTTTTTCTATTGAGTCTGGTTGAGTTTTGAATACAACGGATTTCATGTTGTTGTCGGTTTGTTCATAATCAATGAAAAACTATGGAAAGTAAATCAAAAACAGAAAAAAAAATTGAGTGGAAACAATAAAATCCGATTTTTTTGAACAAATTCTGATTATCCTAATCAGTTGTTGGGCAATATATTTCGTGATTTCAAACGTCAAAAGAGAAAAAATTTGAAACATTATTTTTATTAAATACTTTTAAATGAATGACCATTGTGGCACAGTGAACAAAACACCATTGAAAACTTGCATTATTTTAATTTAATGAATTTAAAAAATTTCATACATTCGTGAGGTTAAATATGATCATTTTGAGGACAAAAATTGAAAATAGATGTAACGCATCTAGAATGACATAAGAATTTTGAAAATAGCAAAATAAATGGAGGTTGTTATTTAAAATTTCAGGGGTAGGTACGCTGAGGCTGAAGGGGTTGAATATAATACAACAACAAATTACCCAACAGTTGCCCCCCTTGATACAGAAATTGACTTGATTGTGTTTTGCCAAATTTTCATAGTATCATCAGTTAAAGAACTATTGAGTGCTGTTCGTTTTCAAATGGACACCCTCTCTATATATATATATATATATATATATATATATATATATATATATATATATATATATATATATATATATATATATATATATATATAGTTGATGGAATCCGTCGTTACTACTAATTTAACATGATGAACAAAAACTAAATTTGAATTTACTACGTTTATTATCACAAAAATACTTCGAAAAATATAACACTGCGATTGCAATTTCGGTCACTAGACCATCATCGGGCAGATGAGTTAAGAACTGAATACATAATTATAGATTTGCGCTCACGGGTGGGAAAGAATGATTGCAGGTACCTAAATAGACAAGAGGAACATAATTCAAGAAGGGCTTAAGTGTTTCACTATATAAGAATCGAGTGGATTTCCCAAATTGGTACAATAAAATGTTCTTAGAAAAATCGTTATTGTTTGAATACACTACATATAGGAGAAGATATCAAGTCAATCTGGTCGTTCAGCAAGATATCTTTTGCATTATGATTGAATTTAAAAATTTCTAATGATTCTAAGTAAGTAAGTTTGGTTCCTTTCGGTAATTTGTGCATAATTTGAAAATTATCTATTTGTAGAAATGGGTGGTGGTTTTCACGGCAATGATTTGAAAACGTTGAATCCGTTTTATTTTTCAAAAGAGATTGTTGGTGTTCTTTAAATCTTGTCTTGAACGATCGACCAGTCTGACCTATATACACTCCTTTACCTACATACAGGACAAATCAACTTATAATGGTGGAAAAATGGCTCCAAAGTTATTTACCTACTTATATCTTACTTATGCATTTTCATGAATATATTGAACGTAAATGTTTCCTTTCTTTCGAAATTACTAATTTTGTTGGGGTCTCCTGAAGTGACCACTGGGCACTTACGTAATCGTGTTATCTTATTTCAGTTCTGAAGAAGCAAGTTTGGAGTACCTACCTACTGAATAGGGTAGCCAATTTTCGAAAGGACCAACCCGGGAGATTTTTTTAAGGAGTTTAGTAGGGAGGGGGTTGAAGAAAATGTCAATAATTTATTTATTTTTAATTCATATATACTCAGCTTCTAATATTTGGCAGTTTCTTATCACAAAATTATAATCAATAGAAATCGAAGTTTGATTAGTAGAGCGCGGTTGCGTATAATTTAAAAGAAACTGGGGAAATTAGCCATCCCGGGAAGTCGGGAGGTTGACCATTATTACCGGAGTCATCCGGGCAATCCGAGAGGGTTGGGAACCCAATAACTGAATATTTAGAAAATCTTCATGCAGATGACTTGTATGATTTGTAAGAAATGTTCAGCGTGCAAAGTAGAATTGTGTTTGAAACATGACAAAAACTGTTTCATGTTATATTACGCAAAATAGGTTATATTGTTTGGTTATATGTTCCTACTGGTTATGTGGAGTGACCACATCCTGCAGGATAATCGTTGTGTTTTTTATCTTGAAATTTGTTTCATTTTATCCCAGTATCTCTAATAAACCATTATCAAACCATAGATTATATTTTTTCCACAAAAAAATAATTTAGGCCGGAAAGGGTTAAAGAACTCCAGAACTTTCAAATTTTGAAGTGATATATTTGGCATTGAATGAAAATCCTGAGAGTTTTGTCTTAGGTTTGAAAGCAATTTTAATATTACATTTAGGTATGACATTAGCAACTTGACCGAAATTGCAATCGCAGTGTTATATTTTTCGAAGTATTTTTGTGATAATAAACGTAGTAAATTCAAATTTAGTTTTTGTTCAGATATATATATATATATATATATATATATATATATATATATATATATATTTATATATATATATATATATATATATAGATTTATATATATATATATATATATATATATATATATATATATATATATAAATATATATATATATATATAAATATATATATATATATATATATATATATATATATATATATATATATATATATATATATATATATATATATATATATATATATATATATATATACATATATACTAGCTGACCCAGCAAACGTTGTTCTGCCATATAAATTATTTTTATCTATCTATCTTTCTATCTATTCATCTATCTGCAGATAGATGAATAGATAGGTATATCTACCTATCTAACTATCTATCTACATATCTATCTATCTATCTATCTATCTATCTATGTATCTATCTATCTATCTATCTATCTATCTATCTATCTATCTATCTACATATCTATCTATCTATCTATCTGACCCGGCAAACGTTGTTCTGCCATATTTTTATCTACCTAAATAGGGGTTGATCGTAGAGGGGTGAAAATTTAGGGTTGTATATATTTTTGAATGCTGTATCACAAAAAAATAGAACAGAAAATGTTGTCAGAAAAATAAAGAAGAAAATTAAGGGGTGGACTACCCTTAACATTTAGGGGGATGAAAAATAGATTTTGTCGGATTCTCAGACCTAACCGATATGCACACAAAATTTCATGAGAATCGGTCGAGTCATTTCGAAGGAGTTTAACAAATAAAAAAATTTTGTCTAAAAAATAAAAAAAAACTTTAGGGGTGGACTACCCTTAACATTTAGGGGGATGAAAAATAGATGTTGGCCGATTCGCAGACCTGCTCAATATGCTCACAAAATTTCATGAGAATCGGTCAAGCCGTTTCGGAGGAGTATGGGAACGAACATTGTGACACGAGAATTTTATATATAAGATATATATATATATATATATATATATATATATATATATATATATATATATATATATATATATTTTATATAATATATATATATATATATATATATATATATATGTTACCGGAAATGTATGCAAAACGTCATTATATATAATTACTAGTGAATGTGTAAAATGCCTAAGATGATCTGGAAATGTGTAAAATAAATTAATTATACATATTTCCTAGGAATGCCTTCGAAATGTGTTAAATTTTGGAAATCCCTTTACAATGTTGATATATATCGTCATACGCCCGCGTGATCGCACACAGGGCGGTTAGTGTCGTTCAAACATTTGTCAGAATAAATGATCTAGTGAAAAGAAGTTTGATTCGGTGTCTATTAGTATTTCTGTATGGGTTTTCTGTACGTAGATAGAGGACGTGGTAATGCACGAAATATTATAGGTGTGGTATTGGATAACACTGAATGGTATCATAAATCAACTCAGTTCAATATTTATTAAAGTATTCTGGAAATCAAGGATGTACCCCCTACCAAAATTTCGTTGTGATAGGTATATCAAAATGTTTGTATTTCAAAAATGATGAATATTATGTAATTCTAAGTGTCACTTTAGCATACCGTGAAAAAATAAATAAGGTTTTGCTCTTAGAATTGTTTTCGGAAGACTAAGTTTATAAAATGTTACCTGCTGGTTACCTGATTATTCCGATTAATGTCATAGTTTTTATAAGAAATAGTAGTATATATTTTTATTTCCTAGGAAATGTAGGTATGTGTTAAAGAAACGTTCACAAATTATTTCACAGATTCCCTGAATCGGTTCAGCATTGTATACATTTCCTAGGAATTGTAGGTATAAAATGCCATGGTTTTACACAACTCAGGTAACATATATATTATTGAATAAATGAATAAAACATATATAGCAAATAAATTCACTTCTCAAAACGTTAATAAAACAATAATTCGTGTAATCCAAAACCTTAAAAGTGATTTTCGAATCAACTTTCCTACTGAAAGATTTCAGTATAGCGATAGAAGACACCAGTATCAAACAAATCTCACAAAACAACTTCATAAAGTGGAATAAATATACTGGCTGCAACCTGCAACAAAGAGAAATTCAGTTTGCGGAGCACTAACTTCACGAGATTGAGATAATATGATTATAAACTTCGTGAATATTGTTCAAAGAACATCCCTTTGCATAACAAAAGCACATACATTCCGTTTACTTGAAAATTCGGAACATGTCGATTATATTGAAGACATCTTAAAAGGTGGACAAATTTTTACACTACTCAAAATAACATTCGAAAACAGTAACGTGTGGTTAACATTTAGTTATAGAAATTGAAGAGTAAAAAATATTTGCAAAAGTAATGAATAATATGACTTTTAATATTTTTATCATTAATTTTATTGTTAATAAAATAAAATTCTCAATGAATACCTATGCCTGTTGGCAATCATTATATTATATTATATTAATAAATATATATATATATATATATATATATATATATATATATATATATATATATATATATATCCATATACGGAAAAAGGACCACAATACCAATCGATAAGATATTTCAACCATTGACCAATAGGAATCCAAACAGCTTTAAACTCTACAAAATATACAAAAAAAATCTACCAAATGCTACTGATGGACATGGAACCATATGATATCCAGGAATTTTTGAAGTATAACTTTCCTGGATAAACATTTTATTTTCATTTTTTTCCTGACACAATTTCATTTCTAATTGTGTACAATATTGTGTAACATTCTGATTTGAAATAAAGAATATTATTATTATTATTATATACCTATATATTTATATATATATATATATATATATATATATATATATATATATATATATATATATATATATATATATATATATAATATATATATATATATATATATATATATATATAGCATATATATATATATATATATATATATATATATATTATATATATATATTATATACATATATATATATATATATTTATATATATTTATATATATATATATTTATATATATATATATATATATATATATATATATATATATATATATATATATATATATATATATATATATATATATATACACCTATATACAAGAAAGAAACATCGCCGCTCTCTATTTGGAGAACAATTGATTATTTATTGTTAAAATGAGTATATTTGTAACCTTTTCATTAGATTACCTGTTAAATTAGCCATTAATATTTTTAATGAGGATAATGTAATATCTATATAAAGAATCTTATTAAAAAAGGAGTAGATATTATTCGATTTTGTAACTCTTTGATGCATCGGTACATATAATACTTATAAAATAGTTGATGGAATCCGTCGTTACTACGTGATAATTTAACATGATGAACAAAAACTAGTGATTCTAAGTAAGTAAGTTTGGTTCCTTTCGGTAATTTATGCATAATTTGAAAATTATCTATTTGTGGAAATGGGTGGTGGTTTTCACGGCAATGATTTGAAAACGTTGAATCCTTTTATTTTTCAAAAAAAGATTGTAGGTGTACTTTAAATCTTGTCTTGAACGATCGACCAGTCTATAGGTTGATTTGTCCTGTATGCAAAGGAGTGTATATAGGTCAGACTGGTCGATCGTTCAAGACAAGATTTAAAGAACACCAACAATCTTTTTTGAAAAATAAAACGGATTCAACGTTTTCAAATCATTGCCGTGAAAACCACCACCCATTTCCACAAATAGATAATTTTCAAATCATTCACAAATTACCGAAAGGAACCAAACTTACTTACTTAGAATCATTAGAAATTTTTAAACTCAATCATAATGCAAAAGATATCATGCTGAACGACCAGATTGACTTGATATCTCCTCCTATATTTAGTGTATTCAAACAATAATGATTTTTCTAAGAACATTTTATTGAAACCAATTTGGGAAATCCACTCGATTTCTTCTTGAAATATGTTCCTCTTGTCTATTTAGGTACCTGCAATAATTCTTTCCCACCCGTGAGCGCAAATCTATAATTATGTATTCAGTTCTTAACTCAATCTGCCCGATGATGGTCTACTGACCGAAATTGCAATCGCAGTGTGATATTTTCCAAAGTATTTTTGTGATAATAAACGTATTAAATTCAAATTTAGTTTTTGTTCATAATACTTATTAATTGTGAATCATGGAACTTCCTTCTTTGAATATTTAGCAAAATTTGAGATTATATTTAACTTTTCTGGAAGGAATATTTTGAAAGTATTTTTTACTTTTTTTGAAGCGAAGGTATCACATTATCTCGAAATTTGACATCTATTTTTGATATGATTTGGCAATGATATTCTACAAGAAAAACAATACCTAATTTTTATCTCATAAATTACATTGAATTTTTAGCAGGTTTTCACTTTGAAAACCTACTTATTAAAATGGGTGCGATTAGTAAAGTTGTTCATATGTATGTATGTATGTATGTATAAGCTTATGTATTTTGGCGTTGTTTACACGATAAAGAGCGCAATTTTGAAGCAATAGGGTTTAAAGTTTGTAAATAAGTAGTTTCGTATGATATCTTGGATGGGATTGGTTCTGGTTCAAATTGGTTGGGTGGTTGACCCCCCTGAGGGAAAATAATTTTTTTCACCACAGAAGGCGCAATTTTGTAGCAATAGGGTTAAAAGTTTGTACCTAGGTAGTTTTGTATGATATCTTGAATAGGATTGTTTTTGGTTCGAATTGGTTGGGGTGCTGACCCCCCGGGGGAGGAAATAAATCTTGTTTACACGCTAAAGGTCGCAATTTTTGAGTAATAGGGTTAAAAGTTTTTAAGTAGGTATTTTCGAAAGATATCTTAGATGGGATTGGTTTTGGTTCAAGTTGGTTGGGGGTTGACTCCGTGGAGGAAGAAATAAATAATGTTTACATGATAAAGGGTGTAATTTTGGAGCAATAGGATTGAAAGTTTGTGAGTAGGTAGTTTCGTATGACATATTGGATGGGATTGGTTTTGGTACGAATTGCTTGGGGGGTTGACCCCCCAGGAGAGGAAATAAATCTTGTTTACACGATAGAAAGCGCAATTTTGGAACCATAGGGTTGAAACTTTGTATGTAGTTAGTTTCGTATGATATCTTGGATGGTATTTATTTCGATATAAATTGGTTGGGGGTTGACCTCCCGGAGGAGGAAATAAATATTTTTTACACGACAGAGGGTGAAGTTTTTGTTTTTTGGATTTGGAGCAAAAATCATAATTGAATGAAAAAATTTTGGATACGTTTTGAAAACCTGTTTTTCTATGCAGCTGCGATAGAGTTTTTTAAATTTAATTTCGTAATGAAATATAATTCAATTTGATAGAAATGATAGTAGCTTTTGGCGTTAAAATTCAAATAACATGCGTTAACAGAAATACTTACTGATGAGTATAAATATATATATATATATCTATATATATATATATATATATATATATATATATATATATATATATATATATGTATATATATATATATAATATATATAATATATATATATATATATATATATATATAATATATATATATATATATATATATATATATATATATATATATATATATATATATAGATATATAATGTATATATACCGGGTGTAAATGAGTGATGGGCCACCCCCATAACTTTTTAATGGATACTTCGATTTTATTGAAATTTGGGTGGTTTATCTCAGACATAATTTTGAGTTTTTTCACATACAAAATCAATATGGCTGACTTCCGGTTTCACAGAAAACCATAGATTTCATCTGTCAAATTTTTTTTTTCATATTTCGTAAACAGGGTCGGTCTCAGGAGCAAAGGGAACTAATAAGAATAAGATTTTCAATAATTACTTCGTTATTTAGAAATTGAGAAAACTAATGTTTGAATCATTTCGAAGGAATTTGAAGGAGCTTTTTGATATACGGGGTGGCCCATGTATGTTTATATTACAAAACTGAGTTTTGGTTCGAAATAGAATTTAATCGTTAACAAACTTCACGAAAATGAATTTTTTGAAAAATTATTACTTTGGGTGATATTTTAAATCAATTATCTATGATTTAGACGACGTCGCAGCCATCTACGATAAAAAAGAACGAAATGGAAAACAAAATTGAAACGGCGCTAGAATTGACATTTGACAGATGAAATGTATGTATTTGAAGCCTCTGAATTAAAATATGTAAAAATATATAGGGTGTTCCATTTAAATTTTTAATTTTTATTTCGTTTTCTGTGAAACCGGAAGTCAGCCATATTGATTTTGTATGTGAAAAAATTCAAAATTATGTCTGAGATAAACCAACCAAATTTCAATAAAATCGAAGAATCCATTAAAAAGTTATAGGGGTGGCCCATCACTCATTTACACCCGGTATATATATATATATATATATATATATATATATATATATATATATATATATATATATATATATATATATATATGTGTGTATGTATGTATATTATATATATATATATATATATATATATATCTATATATATATGTGTGTATGAATGTATATTGTATATAAATATATATATATATATATATATATATATATATATATATATATATATATATAATATATATAAATATATATATATATATATATATATATATATAATAATAATAATAACAAGAATGTTTTTCCTTTATGATTCCAAGCATTATCAAATACTATTTCAATGCAAATAATATATATAAATAAAAGTTCCAAAATAACTTCATTCCTTAAGCAAAGACCTAAACTCTGATGTTTTGAAGCAATTGTAGCGTATCATGAATTCAATATTTCTTGACATGTATAGGTTGACAAAAACTAAACTCAAATTTCTGTAAGTAATTTTGTCTATTTTAAATTTCCTGCCTGTATCACAACGTTTACCAAATGTTTATGTGTTTTATGAACATCTCATAAAAATAATTATGTATCAATAATAATCATGGATTCTTTGATGAAAATAAACTGTAGGCGTTTTCGCCATTCAATAAAATAAACGAATTACTGAGATACTCCGTTTTTGAATTACATTTTCTAATAGTTTTGTTAATCTGAAATGTCTGATAGACAGAACCCATCTAAACTGTTACACAACTAACACCCGTTCTAAGTAAACAACGATTTCTCCCCTCCGTGTAAATTGGAGTGAACCGAGAATACACAATGTTGTCAGAAAAAAGGAAGGAAACACACGTGTTTCATTCCTCCCTGAAGTATGTGTCAGGGAGGCGGGCAGTTTGAGTTTGGGATTAACTCCTTCAGCCAGATCAGAGGATACACTTGTATGTACAAGTGCATTAAGGATAGGTGAGACGGGATATTTATGGAACATAGGAAGTGTGGGTAGGGTTCAGAGGATTAATACTGGCCCAGCATTTGCCTTATAAGTTTGCAAGCAGTGACTTACATTACCATGAGGAAACCTCTGAGAAAAACTCATGGCAGACCAGTCGGCCCCGGGGTTTGAACCCGAGACCTCCCAAATACTAGCCAGCGTACCTAACATACTCGACTAACTAGCTTGGTATGTTGTGTTGTCAGAAGTTAATGCGACTTTATATATAACCAACATTTTATGATACTTCTTCTCTTTGCATAATATAAGGAGAGCTAAGTTTTTGTGTGATATAGGTACGGCAAGTGTGATTATCTAATGAATAAATTTAAGAATAAAGTATAAACTTTAAAATAAAAACACTTGGCTTATGTTTCACAATATAAAAAATATTTAGATAACGAAAAGCCGACATGTTTCGAGTTATGAACTCATTATCAAGACTGACTACAGGAGAGTATTACATCCTAATTTATAAAACAGACAAAAGCAAAGGTGATACATAAAAATCAATTTCTTCGTTTACAAGGGGTAATTGACTATTATGGGCGGAACTTATTTCGAGAATTTCAAGAAGGTCAAGGCGTTTTCCTTTGTTACCTGAATGTAACAATTTGGTTTTGTTGAAATCCAGGAAGTGATTGAATTTTATACAATGTTCAGAGAAGCCAGTGGTATTTTTGTTTTGTAAAATTGACTTTTTATGTTCTTCAACACGAATATTTATATTCCTTCCTGTCTGTCCAATATAGAAAGCAGGACATTCGTCGCAAAATATTTTGTAAATACCACTGTTTTCTCCGATGTTAGATTTTTCTTTATTATTGACCAAGAATGACTTCATGTTTCTTTTATTTGTACAAATTGTTTTAACGTTATTTTTCGATAGTCTGTCACAAATTTTGCTACTCAAATTAGGCACATAATTTATTGGGAAGTATTTTTGTTCTTCATTAATAGTTTGCGTGGGGTATATTGAATGCAACAGATACTTTATTCGTTTTTTCCCAATGAGCTTATCAATAAGGCTTTCATTGTAACCGTTATTGATGGCTAATAATTTAATTGTATTAACTTCAGTTTGGATATTTGTTTCCGATAATGGAATCGTGAACAACCTATGTATGAACGAATGAAAAGCACTGAGTTTTATTTTAATGTGTTGGTTACTGTCGCTGTGAATTAAAGTATCTGTGAAGGTTGGTTTTCTATAAATGTTGAAAGTAAGAAAATTCAAATTCCTAGCAATCTGAACGTCTAAGAAATTCAAGGTACCGTTTTCGTTTTCTACTTCTTTTGTAAATTGAATCGAGTTGTAGAAAGTATTTATATATTTGAGGAAATTATCCAACTGCCTATCTGTACCAGTCCAAATACAAAAAATATCATCTACATAACGCCTCCATAATGAAACGTTAGTAATTAAATTATTATCAGCATTGAAAATTTTTTCGTCTAAGTTATTCATGAAAATTTTTAAAGTTTATACTTTATTCTTTATAATGTTTCACCAAGTGATGTGCGAGAATTCAATCTCAGTGAATAAATTTAATATCACAATTGAGCACTTCATGGAAAACTAAGAAAATAATGAAGCTAAAATAAAGTTAATTTTTTTCGTCATTAAATAATTAAGGGTTTGCAATAAATATTTTTTCACTTTTAAGTTTGTCATTTATTTCCTGAATCATAATAGGTACTGTAATCAATTTCGGATTAGGAACCCTCCGAAATTATTCAATAAAAATCGCAAACAAATAGGTATGATTCTATTGAATCAAAGTATTCTGATTGGTTTTTGGCCGACGAGTTATACTCAGTGCAAAGAAATCTCATTCGGAATATAAGCGTTAATTGCTTTGCTGTAAATTCATCAAACCTTAGTGTAAAGGAAAATTGATTACGCAGGCAATTTCTACACATCGGTGCCTTCTAATTCTCACAAATATATTAATTTTGTTATATGCTTTCATGATTCAATGCTTGGAATACATTCATTTTTATCAAGTGTAATTAAATCGGCTTGATGAAACAAAAAAGTTTTTTCTAAAACGAATAACATAGGTCATTTTCAATTATCTATATCTAACGTAAACTAATTACATTTGTCCTTCACGGTGCATCAGCATTTATACCCCACAACCTATTTCACTCAACGTGAATTTTTCACACATTAATTACAATTTACTACACCTATTACTTATACTCACTTATACTTTATACTGTATTAATTATTTCTGATTCAGCACTTTGAAGTAATTAATTACAATTCATTACAATTAGTTACAACCATTCCTGGTTCCTGGCGTTATTACAATGCCACGATTTCAAAAAATACGTAGCGCATCGAAAAAATATGACAATAACACATAAATGTGAGGATATTCATTTATTACAATAGCCCACTTGGTTTTATCGATGCAAGGGTGAGTTCAAAAGATAACTACGAATAAGCTGCAAGTAAGTGGGGTAGTGTAATTATTGATAAGACTTTTCAAAAATCATTGAATTGCGAAAATATGGGAAATAGAGGGTTTACCTACAATTTATTGCAAACATCACTTGACATTATCGATACTAGAAATGGTCAGCAGGATTAAAAAAGCCATTACAACGAAGCTGCAAGAGAGTGGTGAAGTTTGAATAATTATAAGAATTGATATGAGTCGAAAAATGACAAAAATAAAAATTTCGATTTTATTACAATAGCACGTTGGTTTGTCGATACTTGCGTAATGTAGAATAGCAGTTTAATTTTTGATATAAATTTTTACTTCGAAAATCCTCGATTTCGATAATATGATAAAACTGCAGTTTCTTCAGGTAATTAAATAAAATTCTTATCAATAATTACACTACCCCCTCACTTGCAGCTTCTTTGTTTTTATTTTTTTAATCCTGATAACCATTTCTTGTATCGATAAAACCAAGTGAGCTAAAGTAATAAATGGATTTCTGTGATATTTTCTAAAATTCTATGATTTTTTGTTTCGTGAAAATTCTTATCAATAATTACACTACCCCACTTACCTGCAGCTTATCCGTCATTACTTTTTTAACCGTGCCGAACTAGTACCTATCGAGAAAACCAAGTGGGCTATTGTAATAAATGAATATCCTCACATTTATGTGTTATAGTAATATTTTTTCGATGCGCTTTCGAAAACCTGCTAAACCTAGGAGCAAGATTATATATATATATATATATATATATATATATATATATATATATATATATATTTAAATATACATATATATATATGTATATATATATATATATATATATATATATATATATATATATATATATATATATATATATATATATATATATATATATATATATATATATATATATATATATATATATATATATATATATATATATATATATATATATAAGTATATATCAGTGGCGTCTCGTGAGGTTTTGGTTTAAGGAGGCTACAAGAGGTGTTAAAAAATACACCATAGGCGAAAATTTTTAGGATTTCAAGGTCAACCGCCTTATAATTTAAATAAAATCAAAGTAAAACAAGCACCCTAAGCTATTAATTTGTTTTCACTTCCTAGTGTCTACCTTGAGACCTACAACTCCTATTTACAATATTCACAAAAACTCTCCTCAGCCAATTAATCAATTCATCTATTCATCAAATTTTTTTTTCTTTCACTATATAGGTACCTACCTACCTACTTAACGAATTTGTTAACAGCTGGTGAGAGCAAATAAAAAGTTATTATATATTTTTGAAGATTAGCGGGATTCTGCGATCTTTAACGTTAGCAAAATGATCTATAATATCCTCATAAAATTTTTTGTCTTTCGCCAAAAGTTTTAACAATTCCTTTTCAATAGACAACAAACTAATATTTTTCAAACGATCATGGCTCATTGAATTTCGTAAATAAGTTTTAATTCTCTTAAGAGTGGAAAACGAGCGCTCTACGGAAGCCGATGTCACCGGGATAGAAACAATTAGACATCAGAGTTTATAAACTTGGGGTAAATCTTGATTCAAATCATTATCAAAAAGGTATTTAATAGTCCTCACATGATTTTCATTTTGCCCCAAAATTTCATTGTCATTATAAACAACACACAGTTCACTTTTTATGGCCACCTTATCAAAAAAAGTGTATTTTTGACATAAATTTTCCAAAAGGTTATCTGGAAAATTAGCCGAAAATCCGGTAAACAAATTTTTATTGAGTAAGTCGAAGAAATGCAGTTCTTTCAAATCAGAGAACCTTATTTCTATTTGACCCCTAATAGTATCCAAAATTTCATAAAATATTTGCTTATAGTGAAGCTCCGTATCTGCGTAACTGAATTTCTTTCATTTTGGGCTAAATTGAGTCGTATCATCAGTAGTTTGAAATACAGAAAATAGTTTTTTAAAATAAACTTCTGCACGAAATTCTGAAATTTTTTCCAAAAGAAACTTGAGCCGATTTCGTGAGTAAATTACATCTGAAAACTTGTGCTGTAAGATTTGAAAAACTTTTTCTGTTTGTTCAAAAATTAATTTGAAGATGTTTAAAAAATATATAAATTCCTTATCTTGTAAGTAAGATATTAATCCGCGTGCGGTATTTAAAGTTACTTTATTGGTGAAAAATTCCTCACTTTCAACTATAGAATTAAATCCTCAAATCCTAAGCGGCCCCAAACAGAGACATTTTCCCTAGAAAAAAGTAAACACTGCCAACAAAATAATTTATTTTTTACCTGTGATCCGGTTAGGCAAGGATGTCTCTCATAATTTCTTGTATTAAAACCGCGGTTTTGTTGTCTATTACGCTGCACCAAATTGTTTAATTCAGGGGTAGGTCGCAATGTTTTTATCAAAACTTCATCCTCATAACTTAGTGCACTAAAGTTATGGGATAACAAATATTCCACTAAGTCACCATTGAAATTTTTGAAATTAACTTCAGTAACCAAACTCATTTTAAAACAATACGCGAGCAATATAAGTAAACAAGCTGTTTTCGGCCATTAGTCACTACGATCACACTACGAATAAATTAATGCTTTCCAACGAATTCACTCGATTTTACCTAATAAATCTTGTTTACACGATAAAGGGAGCAAATTTTTAAGCAATAGTGTTGAAAAATTGTAAATAGGTAGTTTCCTATATGATATCTTGGATGGGATCGATTCGAATTCGGGAAGAAATAAATCTTGTTTACACGATAAAGGGCGCAATTTTGAAGCAATAGGGTTGAAAGTTTGTGAGTAGGTAGTTTCGTATGACATATTGGATAGGATTGGTTTTGGTACGAGTTGCTCGAGGGTTGACCCCCTAGGAGAGGAAATGAATCTTGTTTACACGATAGAAGGCGCAATTTTGGGACCATAGGGTTAAGACTTTGTATGTAAGTAGTTTCGTATGATATCATGGATGATATTTAATTCGATATAAATTGGTTGAGGGTTGACCCCCCGGAGGAGGAAATTATTATTGTTCACAAGATAGAGGACGCAATTTTTATTTTTAGTATTTGAAACAAGAATCATAATTGAATGAATAATATATTTTTTAAACTGGATACGTTTTGAAAACCTGCTTTTCTAATGCAGCTCGCTGCGATAGAGTTTTTTTGGAATTGTGGCAGTGTAATAAGGCCGGGAATGGTTGTAATTAATTGTAATTAATTACAGCAAAGTGCTGAATCAGAAATAATTAATACGGTATGAGTGTGGTGCAGCTCTAGACTAATTTTACACAACAATCTCATAGCTTGAGTTCTGCAACTGTAATAAATTTGGAGATAGGTGCAATAAATTGTAATTAATGTGTAAAGCATTCACGTTGAGTGAAATAGGTTGTGGGGTATAAATGCTGGTGCACCGTGGAGAACATCTCAATCTCATAATTCTCAAATAGAAAAATTGATTAATTTTATGTAGACAAGAATTATTTTTCCTTCATTATTTTTTGCTGCAGAAACTAATGTAAATGTAAAATGAAATTCTTTATAGAATATCTTGTCTTGTTGCCAGATTATTGAATTGTTAAACGTGTCCGATTATTCAATAAGCTGATTGTGTATGAAGATGGAGCGGAAGTCGGAAGCCTTGGTGTGACACGTATGTGAATGCGTCTGGATTTGTTAGTACTTTCAAATCAATTCTGTTCAAGTGCATAGTGACTATTGGGAGGACCACAACACTAGTCTCTTTTTAACAATGAATATCGGACAGATGGCTGCAGCGCCATCCCCAAGTAATCACGGAAACAAAATAAAATGAGCTTCCTTAAATTTTATTACATATTTGCAGATGATACCATTCTAGTATATGAAGGATCTAACTTAGCAGAACTAGAAGACATGGTGAATAGTGATCTAGAACTATATGCTAAATGGCTCTTGTCTAATAAGTTACAAATAAATGTGAAAAAAACAGTGTATATGCTTTTTAAAAATAAAAATAAAGTCACGACCCAGATATAAGAATTGGAGATCAGGCAATTCAAAAGGTCGATCATACCAAATATTTAGGATTGGTGATCGATGACAAATTAAATTAGCATAAACATGCGCAGAACACTTGACAAAAAAAAATAGTACCAATGATTGGAGCACATTACAGATTCCAAAGCTACTTAAATGTAGCAAATCATGATATATAATGCTTATTTCCTTTCTATATTCAGGTATTTGATAACAAATTGGGGGGTGTGTTCTCAAACAACATTCAATAAAATAAAACCTTTACAAAATAAGGTTGTAAAAACTTTATTTGGCTATGATTACAGAACGCATACAGAAATGATTTACCATCAGACTGAAATTTTACCGCTAGAAAAAATTCTACAAATAGAACAATGCAAATTTATTTCTAAAATAACAAAAAATCAACAAAAATGCAACACAAACATGAGCATATTTAATGAGAGGCCAAATTTATTTACCCCAGGTGAGAACGAATGTTGGCTTGAATAATCCCTTCTCTAAATGCTTTCAAACATTTAACCTTTTGCCAAACTCTATAAAAAATAAAGATAGCTACTCCTCATTCAAAGCTGAACTGATCCGATATGTTGACAGCCATTGAAGGCAAAATATAGATATGTTCCGGATTGCTGATTTGGAACAGTGCTTTAAAAAAATATATATATTTTTGTATTCACGTACATTTATGTCGTGAATTTGTGTCGAATCTTTATCCTTTAAATAGTTCTGATTGAGCTTGTCCCGAATATTTAATAATATTACTTATTTACATCTTTAGATATTATAAAATGTATGTGGATATATATGTTAAATTTAAAATTCTTTAGTCTGAAATATGTGAAATAGGGTAAGAGAAATTCTTTTGTACTGTTCGCCTTTGTATATCGATTTAAAAAAATAAAGCAGCAAAGCAAAAAAAATAGCTCTTAGCTTACGCAGTAATTTGAAATACAGCACAAGAAAATAGTGATACTGTTAACGCGACAATATTTGTTTGAACACATAAGCAATTTATAGTGTTCTTACAGTTTTTGTATTGACATTAATTGAACAAATAAAATGGCTTGAAAACATCTATGTATTTTTACTTTCTATGATTCAGAAACTACCACATATATTAGCAAATTCAAATTTGTAATACACATTTATACAGGGCTGAGCTAGAAAAATATATTTTCAAAAATCAATAACTATTTTCTTATTTCCCTTTCAATTGATTTGAATAAGTTGCGAATATATATATATATATATATATATATATATATATATATATATATATATATATATATATATATATATATATATATATATATGTCTGAAAAGACATGTAGGAATGTTAATCACAAATAAAAAAGTCTATTTAATATAAACTATCAATATTCAAAAACTTCTTAAAGGATTGACTATTACTTTAATTCATCAAAATGTTCAGTCCATTGGCAACTCAATAGAGGAGCTTAACGCTCTGCTTAGAGCAAACCCAGAGTGTCGTTTTATATCACTAGCAGAACACTGGAAAACAGAATCACAAATGAAGAACTGTAAAGTACATGGATTCGCGATAGGTTCACAATTCTGCAGGAAAACAGGCGAGCATGGAGGAGTAGCTATATTGGTTGGGAAAGGTACAAAATATAAGGCAAAACCCAACCTAAATAAGATATCTAAAGATAGGGTGTTTGAGTGTGCAGCTGTAGAGTATATAATGGATAACCAAACCATTATTATCGCCAGTGTCTATAGACCCCCAGACATTGGGAACCTAGAAGAATTCTATCAAAAACTTGAACAAATGCTAGAAGTGATAGTCTGTGAAAATAAGGTAGCCTTCATAGCAGGTGACTTTAATATTGAACTAAAAGACAATACTAAAAATATAACTAAACTGAATTTTCTTCTCAATGCGTTTTCCTTTGTTTTTACAAATAGCAGCTACACAAGGGTTACTTCTACTTCTAAAAGTTGTATCGATAATATACTTACCAATTCAAATAAAAAGTATACTGTGAATGTATTGCATTCCTCTATCTCTGATCATTATGGCTTAAAACTGAGTTTCTTTGAAGACAAACAAACTAGTTCACAACTAAAGTATGTAAGAATATTTTCACAACAAAACACTGAATATTTTGTAGTAAACTGAAAGAACTGGACTGGTCTGAAATCTACAATATGAAGGTAACAGATGTAGATGCTCAATGGAATAGCTTCATGAATGAGTTTCTAAAAACATTTTATGAATGTTTCCACTTCAGCCAGTGAGCATCGTAAAAAAGGTAAAGACGATTAAAAATGATCCGGAGATAGAGGAATGCAAAAATAGGTTAAGTGCGATACAGGTTGTGCTGAATTTTCGCCCAGAATTTCAGGCAGTATATAATGACTTAAAGAGAGATTATCATAATTTACTAATCAAAAAACGTTCAGAAGATTACCATCATAAAATAACTAGCTCAGATAATGAAATGAAAACTATGTGGGGTATTCACAAAGAATTAATCGGGAATGACCATGTTGCAAATTCAGAATTGAAGGACAGTCCATCACATATAGCAAACACCTATAATGAATATCTACTGAACATAATTCCGGATCTATTAAAAGATAGATATGTTGTGAATTTGAACTGTAGTATTCTAGACAACCCTAAGTCCTTATTTTTAACACCTGTAACCACTATGGAAATTAATGAATTGGGTCAAAAACTCAAAGCTAAACACACTAGCGGAAACGATGAAATACCCATAAGCCTAGTCAAAAAATGTATTAAAGAAATAGCAGAAGTGATTTGTAACTCATTTCAGTTTGGCGTATTCCCAAAACAATTAAAATTGGCACTTATAACTCCAATTTACAAAAAAGGAGATCCTGGTTTGCTTGAAAACTACAGACCAATTAGTGTTTTACCTTCCTTTTCAAAGTTGTTCGAGATGGCCATGTGCAATAGATTAGTAAGTTTTATGGATTCCTGTAACTTATTTAATAATAATCATCACGGCTATATCAGGGGTAGGTCTGTCATAACTGCAATCAATCAATTTACCAGCAAAATAATAGAGTCTTTTGAAAATAATGAAATACTACTTGGAATGTTTTTAGACCTCTCTAAAGCTTTCGATAGTCTGTCACATCAGCTCATATTACTAAAACTTGAAAAATACGGAGTAAGAGGCAATGTATTAGGATGGTTCGAATCATATTTAAACAATAGGCAACAGAGAGTAAAATTTTGTAAAGAGGGAATAACATCTAAGTCTGAAATAAGAGAAATTAATTTTGGTGTCCCACAAGGAAGTATTTTAGGACCAGTGCTCTTCATAATATTTATTAATGACATAGCAGAAGTTTTAAAAATAAGTAATGTCACAGGTCATCTCACTAATTACGCAGACGACACCAACCTATTGGTTGCTGATTCGAGCTATCCGGAGTTGCTCCGCTCATCAAAAGCTGCTTTTGACTGTGTGCAAGTCTGGTTTATGAATAATGGATTGATTCTGCATGCAGAAAAAACAAAAATTATACTCTTTCGGACAAAACAAAGAAGAATTGATACACCTGGTGTGATTAAAATGTCAGATAATGAAATTAAATTAGAAAATTCAATTAAGTTTTTGGGGATATACATCGACCAACACATTAACTGGAACAACCATATTATTGAACTAGGAAAAAAATTGAACTCATCTACATACTATATGATACAACAGTATCATATAGTATAAAAGTATTAAGCAGATACCTAAACGGGAATTCCTTGAAAATATTTTACTACGCAAACTTTGAGGGGTTGATGAGATTTGGACTAATTTTTATTGGCAGCAGCTCTTTATTAAAAGAAATTTTCTGCGTTCAGAAGCGAGTCATTAGGACAATTCTGGGACTCAAGTGCAGAGAATCTTGCAGGGGGCATTTCCGGAAAAATAATCTGTTGACAGTATATGCCCATTACATCCTAGAAAATCTTATATTCTTGTTCAAAAATAGGAAGGAATTTCAGAATTGTGGAGAGATGCACAGTTACAGCACACGTAACTTGAATTACCTTTTCCCTAAGCATAGATTAACAGCATCTGAAAAACACCCAAATTATGCCTCCGTAGGATTCTTCAATAGACTTATAATATAAAGAACTAGATAATATAAAGAAAATTAAAAACCAGGGAAGATTTAGAAATAGCGTTAAAAAACTGCTAATTAAATTGGAACCATACTCTTTAAACGATTACTGGAGTATGTGTTGATATGTTGATTTAAAATTTAGACTATATTGTCATTGACGTTATTTCATTTGCTGTATCATGTTTGTTAACATCCTTTGAGATAAATATAATTATTATTATTACTAGAACAGGTTCTCATTATACGCGCACTTAGACGTATGCAGATTTCAAAAATACAGTTTGGGAAATCTGACAGAACTTTGAAGTCACCTTTAAGCAAATCTGTTCTAGAACTGAAATTAACGATCGAAAATTGTATTAGAAAATATTACTTTCTTCAAATACACACAATAAAAATTCTCTTCTATGAAATAGATATTAAATATGTCTTCTAGTCAATGTATCCAAAATATTTTAATGATAAATGTGAGATGTTTCACAAGCTGATGAACTTTGATGTAAGAGTGTTTTTAATTGAGCTCAAACCAAAAGTAACTTGTTAGAGATATAATTTACTATTAAATTTCGATGGCAGATTATATTCAATTCAGGAATTATCTAATACTGAAATAGAAACAATATTATATATTTAGTTTCAAATCAGATTATATTTTAGGTAAGTTACTTATTTCTTGTATTAATTTGAATGACTAGTCTTGTTTATTACATTTTGTATCATTCACTAGTGTATTAATACAACAGAGATAGATAATCTGTTATTTAAAAGTTTTGGACAAATATATTGAAATAAAACACACATGAACCACATAATAACTAAACATTTAATAATAAATTGGTCGATTAATGATACAAAAAAAACAATTCATATATAACAGATAAAAACAAAATAACAAGTTCTTACATTTTACCCTTTTTATACCTCTGACGAGCTTGGGATTTGGTATATTTAGCATGGGATTTTGTGTCAGATTCATTCAATTCTTCATTCTCATTGTCAAAACCTGAAAAAATTAATATGTTTCAGCAACTATCAGGAAAATATAGGAAAACCAAAAATTTCATCAGTGAAAAAATGCTATCCACATACCAAAAGTTGGAGGTGGTTCCAGTAGTCCTTCTTTTGAGCTTTTCATATAGTATCTATAAGTTCTTGCTAATCCATATCCAATCATCGCAATAAAAATAGTTACCATTGACATGAGAATAGGATGCTGAAAGAACATAATCAGTGAAATTATAATGTTCCAATGCTAATATTTCAAAAAATACTTCAAACAATATAAAATACAACTACATATCATTGAGGAAATTTTAGTTAATGTTGAATGAACAAGATTCTTAAATCTTATGTTATACAGATAACACACACGTTATTTTAATATTTCGTTAGTACATTAGTAACTTCAAAAGCAATTCACAATTCAACTCTCATTGTATCACTGTATAATCGGTTTGTTCAATGATATTATTAATTTACTAATGAAGTACTATGAAATGAACATTCGATTTAAGAAAAATAAACAACGATTGCTCTCATATTTTATTGTTTGTTTCATTTCACATGAATTGGCTTTATTAGATTTATATACCAACTGTTTAGTTACAGTATAGTTACTCTCACAAAATACTATATGTTGGTCAAGTAAATATAGGATTACACAATTGAATTCTATGGATATCGATTTTTCATAAAATAACTTTCAATATATAACAAATATATTTGAAGCAAAAGAGCCATATGCCTTTTTTAAGAACTGATGATGAGCAACTTCAAATATTTGTTTTATCTGATACTGTCATAATTTTGAAACAAGGAGTTGAAAAATACTGAAATAGAAGATAATATGTGTATTTTCTAATGAAAGCTTCTTTTTATTTTGTTTTAGATCATCATTCAACCAGAAACTATTTAATAAAAGTTATGTTTCTGTCATTCAACTTCCCAGGGGCCTGGGTGGCTACTGGGAGCGTCGGCAGGTGGCGGATAGCCGAACGACCTGCAGTGCAGGCTGTGCTATCCACAGACACACTGCAGGTTACCACCGAATAACCAATAAGGTGGCGCTGAACCACCCTCCAATCTAAGGTGTTATGCGAACCGTGCCTATGGATGCATGGCGCTGGGAGAGCACCGTCGTTAACGGAGCCTCGAGGATACTAGGCGACCTTCTCGAGTAATAGCCTTGCCACGCCGTGCGGGGCTCCGGCGTGGTCGACTTTTTAATTCCCTAGCTTTTCGTGGGAACTACATGGACAAGAAGGAAAACCCAAAATCGCGGGAAGTCACCGCAACCCAGGATGCTCAAGAGCGTCCTGGCACCTCTCGCACTCCGAGCTCTCCTCGGGAAGCAGAGAGGGAAAAACAAGTAAGAGAAGGAAAACCTTCGGAGCAAGAATTCGGTAAAGGTTCTTCCTCCAAGAAACCCTCCAGAAACAACCGGAGGAAACAAGATCTGCCACCCCCAGGCAAGCCTGGTGGTATCGAGCGAAGAAGAACAAATGCTGCAGGACGATCAGGAGGCAAGCACTCCAACTCTCCAGTAGCAATGGCTACCCCAGTAAAAGATGCCCAGGTGAACACTCATCACGCTAAGGGGGCATCAGCCGCCTTATCGAGGGTGTTTTCCAGGGCAAACTTGGGAGTAGTGTTGATCCAAGAACCTTGGGTCAACAGGGGGCAGATCAGAGGACTGCCGAACAGAGAAGGTAAGGTAATCTGGGATGTCAGATGTGACAACCCCAGAGCTTGCATTCTGATCAGAAACGATATTAATTATATCTGTCTTTCGGAATTTATGACGAGGGATCTAGTGCCGGTTCGGGCCAAGATCCGCACAGGGCACTCACTCCTCGACATAGTGATAGCCTCAGGATACTTTGCTGGAGACGGGCAAGCACCACCAGAGAAAGTACAGAGGCTATCCGACTACTGTAGCAGGAGCAATCTACCCCTCCTGCTAGGCTGCGATGCAAACGCGCACAACACCATCTGGGGCAGCACGGACACCAATCAAAGAGGTGAGCAACTGCTAGAATTTATACTCGCGGCTAACCTTAACGTACTTAATGTGGGATGTGTCCCCACCTTTGTAACTAGGGCTAGACAAGAAGTATTAGATTTAACGCTCGGCAGCCCGAGCATTAGTAGAATGGTAAGGAACTGGAGGATTACAGACGAACCATCTCTCTCCGACCATAGAATCATTATGTTCAACGTGGAAGGGCTTGTAACACAAACATCCTTCACTAGGAATCCTAGAAACACACATTGGGAAAAATACACCACCAATCTAAAATGTAACCTAGAACAGATCAAGTTCGACAGCAACAGTCATATCGAATTTGAGCAGACCCTAGAGGAAGTTAATGGGGCAATCATGGATGCTTACGAATCCAGCTGCCCGATAAAAGAAAATAAATCACACAGTAGCACCATTTGGTGGAATAACCACCTGTCAAATCTAAGATCCGAAGTCCGCCGGCTATTCAACAAGGCAAAGCGGCACGGAGACTGGCAGGGATACACCGAAAGGCTGACAGAATATAATAAAGAAATAAGGAAAGCCAAAAGAAACAGCTTCAGCAGCTTCTGTGAGACAATCTCATCAAGCACCGCAGCAGCCAGATTGCACAAAACCATGGCAAGAGGCAGAGAGCAAGGACCAATGTCACTCAGAAGAACAAATGGTAGCTACACAGAGGATGAAGAGCAACGAGCTCTCATCCTACTGGAGACGAACTTTCCAGGCAGCATACCATTTGAACCCGGAAGATCACGGGAAGAACCAGGCAGGGCCAAACGAGAAGACTGGGAAGTAGCAAAAACCATATGCACTCCCCAGAGGCTTAAATGGGCAATTAACTCCTTTCAACCATTCAAGTCACCGGGAATTGACGGCATATTTCCGGCCCTTTTGCAAAAAGGGCAGACGGAATTACTGCCGTTCATTATTAAAGCAGCCAGATTTAGTCTGGCGCTCGGGTACATACCGAGCACCTGGAGGAGAGCACGGGTAACCTTCATTCCCAAAGCAGGAAGGAAGGACCCTCCCGAAGTCATTCAGACCAATCTGTCTCACATCCTTCCTACTGAAGACACTAGAGAAGATGGTAGATAACTACATTAGAACCAAGATACTGGAGAGGGTGCCATTGCACCCCGGGCAGCATGCATACAGGGCGGGCAGATCAACGGAAACCGCTCTTTATGTGCTTACCGAAAACATCCAGAAATCACTTGAGTATAAAGAAATGGCCATTTGCGCCTTTTTAGACATAGAGGGGGCATTCGACAACACCTCTCACGAAGCAATAAAAAGGGCCCTAATGAACAAGGGAGTGGACAGAACCACATCCAGATGGATGTGCCAAATGCTGGCTACAAGAACGGCCGAAACGAAGGTGGGCGAGAACACCTTTCGGATCAGTACAAACAGGGGATGCCCACAAGGAGGGTTACTATCACCTCTGATGTGGAGTCTTGTAGTGGGCGAATTACTCGAAACACTGACCGGGAACGGAGTCACTTGCCTCGGCTATGCTGACGACATAGTCATCATGGCCAAAGGTAAATTCGAAGGAACCCTCTGCGACCTCATAGAAAGGGAGCTAGAGACTACCAGAAGGTGGTGCCTCTCGGTGGGATTGAGAATTAACGCATCAAAAACCACAGTGGTACCCTTCACTAGAAGAACAAAGCTTCAGCACTTAAGGACTATTCGTCTCGACGGAGCAGACTTAGAATGGCAGCAAGTTGTGAAGTATCTAGGGCTCACCCTAGACTCAAAACTACTCTGGAACATGCACGTAGAAAAGATCGTTAACAAGGCAAAATCATCACTGATGGTGTGCAGGAACATCGCAGGAAAAACGTGGGGCTGTAACCCATCAATACTGCGATGGATGTACACCATGATAGTGAGACCTATGATCACCTACGGAGCAGTAGTGTGGTATGGCAGAACCGAACTCACCACAGCAAAGAAATCCTTGGAGAAAGTGCAAAGACTAGCATGTCTTTGTATAACAGGAGCAATGAGATCGACTCCAATAGCAGCACTAGAGGTAGTTCTGGACCTCATTCCTCTCCACATCATGGTGAGGAGAACTGCTTGGGGAGCAAAACTCAGGTTGGCTAAAGTTGGACTCAAAGGTGCTGCATACGGTACAAGGGACTCAACCCTTACCGGAAGTGCACACCTTGCTGACCTCCCAACTGACGAAATTACCAGGAAATTTAGTTTCAAGAAATTATTTCGAACGGAACTAAATACCAAGAAGGAATGGAGCATAGAATCCATTCGAGCACTGGAGAAGAACACCATAATATGGTATACGGACGGGTCTAAAACTCCCGAAGGAACTGGAGCAGGAGTCGTTGGGCCTCGTACCAAATACTCAGAACCCATGGGCCAGTTCCCTAGCATTTTTCAAGCGGAAATTCACGCCATAGAAAGGTGCATTCAGTTCAACCTCGATAGGAAATACCGGAGCAAGGAAATTGCGATCCTCTCCGATAGCCAAGCAGCCATCAAAGCGTTGAGCTCTTATAACATCAACTCAAAGATGGTTTGTGAATGCCTAGATAAACTAAACGATCTGGGCAGGGACAACAAAGTGATCCTCCTCTGGGTGCCGGGGCACGTCGGAGTGAAGGGTAATGAACAAGCAGACACCCTGGCACGAAAGGGTGCGTCAACGCCACTAATCGGGCCAGAGCCTTTCTGCGGACTTGGAAAATCTTACTTCCAAGAAGAACTCAATAAAGCTGAAGAAGCAATGAGAGCAACATACTGGCAAAGACTTCCAGGACTGAGGCAGGCCAAAGATCTCCTCGGAAAGTTCAACCGAGCAAGATCAAAGACACTGATTAACCTCAGCAAAACTAGTCTAAAGACAATCACAGGATTTCTTACGGGGCATTGCAGACTCAGCTGACTGTAGAAAAAATACCACGAATAGACCCCCTTAAAATCCTCAAATTCCTGAAGGTATTGAGGCTTGAGGGGCTGCTGTAAAACGAGAACACATCGAGAAGCAGAAGAAGATGGGGCACAATAGATCTAATAAGGTCGCAGCGCATCGGTCACCATCCAAACATACCAATACCAATACCAATAAAGTCATTCAACTTACCGTAGGGTTAGATGTGAAAATATAATCTGCAATCATAATACAAACACCAACAATAAGTCCAATACCAGCTCCCAACCACGGAGTGGTTTCATCGGCTGTAAAAAAATATGATCATACAATTAAATTAAGCAATGAATAATTTGTTCATAATTCAAGTACCTTTGTGATTCTTCAATATTTCTCTTGAAGCTCGATTTAGAGCTTCTATGATTTTTGCATCTCCAGGTTGAAGGTCCAAAGCTTTTTTATAAGACTGGCAAGCATCAGAAAATTGAGAGGCAGCATATTGAACTTCTCCTCTCCTAAAATAACCCTGAACAAAAATTCTATGATGAAAATTTAAAAAATCACAAAATATTTATTCAAAGCTTATTTTTTTATAAACAGAATTATCTTCTAATGCCAGCCATTATAGAATAATTAATTGATGAAATGAGTTGATGATTGTTAAAACTGAATCTATTTGTCTATCGGTGCCCTTCTAAATACAGGAAATATCATATAACATACATAAGTGGGACATACAAATTTCATTCAATAATTGAGATAAAAGTATTATTAACTTTGAAATAACTTTGTCTTATACATAAATTACTTAGTGATGTTACTTTTTGTTTTTATCAGGGTGTCTACAGAAGTGGACCACTCCCACGGTTTGTAGAATAATATCTACAAACCGTGGACCACTCCTGCCATAGATTTTTTTGCTGTCAATGTCTTAGATACACGAGTTTAATACATCTATCTACCCAGAGAGATCCTGAAAGAATTTGCGTCATGTGCAAATGTCAGAAAATTTGCCATTTCATAAGAATTTATCAGTATTTATTATTATTTCTAGAAATATAGTTGACAATTCTTTTTCTTTTGCAATTTAATACTGGGTTTACATTTACAGAAAGAAAATTTGGAAAAAACTGATAACACTTGAAAAAATTCCCTGAGTGAACCGAAAATTCCCTCAGAATGCCAGGATATTTCAGGACAAAAACAATTCCCTGAGATTTCCAGTACTTCCAGGTTTTCAAGGATTTAGACCCCTGTTTATGCTATTGATATATCATTATTAATTTGTATTTTTTCGAATATTATATTCACTAGAGCTGTAGTTGATATAGACAAAAAGAGGTTAATTACAGAAACTAATTTTTAATTAGGAGGTGTCTGCAATAATTAAGATTAATACTTAGTACTAAAGAAAGATTTTTTTACATATTTATTTTGAATTATGTTCAATTAAATCGAATCATATTTAATTATAAATCTATAAATAGACTATTTCTTTTTCAAATAAGTTAGAAAACTCTTGATAATGGGTTAATAGCCTGAAATATATATCTTCCACAAAATTTTAAGCAAGCAGTGAGGTTGTAGTTATTAAGTTTTAAAATTATTCACTATTTAAGAACTAGGTAAATGCAGGGGATAGTTATTCCCTGTCCCTGGACATATCTCTCCATAGACCTCTGTGCGAGCTGAATTTTTTCATTGATAACCTTCTTCAATGACCAGGTTCCACATATTCATATGTATTGATTTATAGTTTACATTGATCAAATGCGTTTTTCTTGTCAATTGATCATTATGAATTTCAACATAATGGAACCTCTTTCTAAAGCCTTCTAGATAGTTTTATTTTTTTGTCAATTTCTGGAAGCAGTGAATCAGATTTGTTTATTAGTTGGCCTAGGTACTTCGCTTCACGATGCCTATTTACTTTGCTATTTATTTCCTGTCATTGTTCCCTGCTAATCGTAAATTTGTTCAGAACACATTTTTACGTTCAGATGTTATTTATAAGGATTAAATCTATATAATTTTAAATTGCTGCAATTGGGAGCTTCCCAACTACCATTAGGAAAATAGGCTATTTAATTAATAAATTTAATGTTTCATAATAATATAGAAGGAATTCGTCAGATAAAATGATTCCATGTTAATATAAAACAGGATAATAATATGTACATCAATATCACATGTCAAACTTAACACAAAATATATATTCTGACATAGAGCCACAACATATTGCAAAACCATACACCACAAATCTTTTGTACAGTTATTTGAGAATAACAATAATTTATTCGTTAAGAGTAATGTCAAGGTAGTTAATAGCTGTCTATTATGCAGTCTATGATGATCTATCATGAAAGTTTCGACATATTATTAATATGACATAAAAATAAATACTGATATATGTGACAAGTTAACTTCACAGATTTTCATTTGTTTTACCAATATTCCATTCACAATTCACAGAAAATTTTTAATCACTATCTACCATAAGTGGTGGATTTCAGCATTGAAATTAACATTATACTATCATGGACATTTACTACTACTCTCAGAGGTGCTGAATATGTATGAGTGTAATACGCAAACAAATATGGATTTGTTTGATGAAAGCACAGCTACCTAAGATTCTTGAACCATTTTTTGGTTTCATTTTGTGAATATATTAATTTTCTTTCGATTGCAACTACTCTTTGATATGTGTTTATTCATGTTTCCCTTTCAGTACGGCATAAGAGAAAAAACTTAATTTACAAAAAACATTACAAATTACATTTACCTTTGCCCAGGCTGGAGACAATTTGATGGTTTCATTGGCATCTTCCAAGGCTAAATAATATTGTTGTTCCTGCAAAAATGCGTATGATCGATTGCTGTAAAGAGCATAGTTGGAAGGAGCTATTTTAATTGCATGAGTGTAATACAAAATAGCTTCTGTATACTTCTTTTCCTGGACTGCTTTATTTCCTAATTCCTTTAAAGATTCAGGACTGTCCTGTAAAAGTTAAATTTGATAAAGGAATGCGTTCATGGTAGAAATTTCGAAAATTACTTGTGAATTCATAGTGTTTGCTGATACTTCCTCAAAATCAGTTGTCACTAAGTAAATATAACCTCACTTCTCAATGTCAAGTGTCAAGTCTTATGAACTACATACATACATTTCTTCGAATGGTTCTTCTTCTTTAACAATGACCACGGTTAATATTACCTCACATTATTTGAATAAAAAGATAATGCACGTAATGCTAACATGAATTTGTAGTAAAAGTAAATGACATGACAATCAAGTAGCGTCAATAGTTTTACATGAGATGATTTAGATGAAAAACATGGTAGAAGCAATATCAATTTATTTTTCTAGAATTCTCTTAACGAAGTTTTTTCTTGTATAAATATTTGTTGATTTTAAACAACGTAATTCATGTTCATGAGGCTTATCGTTTGCAACATAACCATTAGTCAGATAAAACTACCCAATGAACCCTTCTTCTACTCAAAGTTTAATATCATATCTCAATAAGTTCGCAAGGAAAGCGCGATTTCCATATTGCAGCATATTTTATAAATTATATATATATATATATATATATATATATATATATATATATATATATATATATATATATATATATATATATATATATATATATATATATATATATATATATATATATATATATATATATATATATCCATAACGATTCTACTGGTACCTATTCCAAGATAAAGATGTTATACTTTCGTCGAATAGATACATGCACCAACTTAACTGTATAAACCACAACTCTTAAAAACTTAATATCACTACTGAAAAAAAAATAATTTTGATGGTAGTATCGATTCAGAGCTGTCGATATTGAATTTATTGAAAGACGTGTTTATATAATGTAGGCGCCTATACACCCTCTAAATTATTTCTTCTATTAATTGTGCTTCAACATATTTACTTTGGGTTCTTATAGTAGTAGTCGCTAATGATGTGCAACATCTAATCATCGTAGCGAGTCAGGTTTCTCATTTAAAATATCATTAAGAATTACCAACTCAAAAAGCATTCTTCAATAAACTAACAGCTCACAAGTGTTTTGGGTGCTAACTGCGCCAGACGCTCCTTGACTTTTGGGATCATACGAGTACAGGCATGTTTAGGGTACTCACAGTAAACATGATATTTTATATTATATCTATATATATATATATATATATATATATATATATATATATATATATATATATATATATATATATATATATATATATATATATAATACAAGCCGAAAAATTGAATCCAGTCTACAGCAAAAACCATATTTTTTAAATTTCTGAAATTTGGTGGGAAGTTAAGTCTGAACATGTAGATTCCCACTAAGACGGGGTTTTTTTAAAATTCCGCCGTTAAGGGGTTGAAAAAGGGTAAAACGTGTTTTTTGATGTTTCTCGCAAAATAATGGACTTAGCGATCCCGTTCTTCCACTAAAATGTTAAGTAAAATGAACTCTAGAAAGTAGTTATAATAATAATAATAATAATAATAATAAAGGACTTTATTTTAACCTCAGCGAAGTCAAGCTAAAAGCTTCTCCACTTAACTGAGGACCATAGTATACATCACCTATTTGTAATAGACTACGCAGATCCACTTACAAAATATATAAACAATTAAATATAAATAAAACAATATAAACAAAAAATCAAAACATCACTTTAACACTTCATTCGGTTATCCGTTGTCCATTTGACGTTGCAAGATGTATTCTTTAACATAATATTTGAAGCCTGTACGCTTATCCTTAATGCTCTGCGGGATATCATTGTATAACTTAGCACAATTATATGAGAAGGAACGTTCGAAAAATGAGGTATTATGCTTAGGAATTGTGAGCTGGCCTGTAATGCCCCTAATATTGACACTATGACATTCAGTTCTAAATTTAAGTTTTTCAAATAGATAGAATGGCTCACAAGACTCAGTAATTTTATGTATTAAACAAGTCAGGTGAACAACGCGTCTGTTCCTCAGTTTTAACCATTGAATATCATTGATGTAACCAGTACAATGCTCTCTACGCTTTATTGGACAAATATATCTTATGCATGAGTTCTGCAGTTTTTGTAGTTTATGTGCATATTCTTGATCCAGGCATGGCCCATATACAACGTCGCCATAGTTGGCAAAGCTAAGCACCAGGCTGTCACATAACATCTTCCTCAGTTGTGAGTCAAGGAATAACTTACTGCGATATAAGTTTCGCAGAGATGCATAACCCTTCTGTATTATAAGTTGTACGTGTTTTCTAAATCGCAGCTGAGCATCCATAACAAATCCAAGATTTTTTACTGAGTCTACATGATTTATGTTTTGATTTTCGACCTTGACAGTGAATGATTTGCTCACTTCCGTATGTGATGGGCCAAATATCATCTAATTAGTTTTATTCACATTCAGCCTTAATCCATGATTCGATGAATATTCAACCAGACTATCAATAGTATCCTGAAGAGCAGACTGCGCATCCTGAATCTTACCTTTTTCAAATTCAATGTATATCTGAGTATCGTCCGCAAACTGATGCAAGCTACAGACGCCGATATTTCTAGACATATCAAACGTGTACAAAACAAACAATATGGGCCCAAATATAGAGGTCATGCCATTCTAGTTCATTTAAGTCATCTCGAAAAGTGTGAATATTAAAATCCCTGTAATTTCTTAATGTTTTAATTTTAGTTCTAGTTTTCACACACACAAAGGCCATCTCACAATATATCAGTTGGTGGTCAGTTATATCATGCAAATCAATATGTTTAATGGCAGACTTAACTATATCAACATTAGATACTACAATAACATCAAGCAAATTCTTTTTTCTAGTAGGTTCTATTTCCAGTTGTTTCATGTTATAGGTCTCAAATGTGTTCAGTAGTAGTTCAGTAACATTATTCTGATGCAACAAATTTACGTTAAGATCACCCAAGAGAACAAGTTCGTCACACGTTGGTATGACCTCTGCTATAAGTGAGTCAATAGCATTAATACAAGAATGAAGGTTATTGTAGTTTGGAGGTCTGATATTGATGTTAGCTATATTCAATGATAGGCAAATGCTCTCAAGTGATACTCCCACCTGCAAAGTAGCAGGAACAATGGTAGCTTTAAAGTCTTTGAGGACGTACATTCCCACCCCACCACCTCTACTACCCCTGTCCACTCTAAAGAAATCATACCCATCTATCTGTACCAATTCGTTCGCGATCCTACCTGACAACCATGTCTCAGTTATGCCCAAAATTGCAATATGCTCAATTTCCAATACAGACTTAATCTCATTTACCTTAGGTGTAAGAGAGCACACATTGACATGTGCTATTTTAATGTTTTTGGATGCCATCTCGACTCATAATAACATTGACAACACACAATAACAGAATAGGAATTAAAAGGACATAAAAGTTACCTGTTACTTTGATTTCAAAGCCTCAACATCAGATGTTGTATTGATCTTTACTGCAGCTTCTCCATCCTTCAACCGTGCATAGACTTGGCCATTCTTACACCAAATATACTTATAACCACTGGTTCTAAGTTCTCTAGCTCTCTTGAACACTTCTCTAGTTGGCTTAGGTAGATCCTCATTTATATATATATATATTTTATCCACTGACTCATCAATTTCGCAATTCTGTCTAAGAGCATCCTCTTCTTCTTTTCTAGTACCCTATTTTTCTTATCTTCAGTTGCGAATTGCACAACAACAAGGCTTTTATCGGCATTGCAGTTGGTATAACAGATATCTTATAATCCCCATCATCCTCATTCAACTTGTTCAGGATTTTTTTCACGTTAGGTTCCACATATTTGTCACCCTTCACCCCAGTGATAACAACATTCTTTCTACGTACCTCCTGTTCTTCCTTGAGTAATTTCTTCTTCATTATAACGGCTTCCTTTTCCAATTCATTCACACGATTTCGCAATAATTCATGGTCTTTTTTCAGTTTTTTATTATCATCGTTAATCGATTTTAAGGAAGTCTTCAGCTGCTCCACCATATCCCCATTGAATGATATTGCCGCCTCCATCTCAGTAAATCTACGGTTGATCACCTTCAACAAATCCAAGTTGGTAGGATTTTTTTCAGGTTCTTCATCCTGATCTTCATCACCAGTATCCAAATCTTCCTGAATATCACTGCTACATATCCATTTCTCATCCTTTTTACCACTCTCATATGCCAAGAATTCTTCATTTGTTAGCCCAGTACACTTTTTATGATACCAATCTGCACAATCTCCAGCACACTTCAGACTATACTGTGTTTTGGTGACGTTAGCCTTACACTTTCCACAAACAGTAACTTTAGACTTCCTTTTGGTCATGCTTACTCAGGATGGACTATGAAATACCACAGTTCTTCGCCTCACACTATGAAACAGTCAGTTTTTTGAAATTCCATCATTTAGGGGTGCAAAAGGGGTAAGTCTGTTTTTTTTATATTGGCTATTTCCGGCAAAATAATCGACTTAGCGATTCCGTTCTTCCACTACAATGTTCCTTATAATTTTATTAAAAAACCATTTTCTGCA
Organism: Cynegetis impunctata; assembly: GCA_030704885.1. Lineage (NCBI taxonomy): Eukaryota > Metazoa > Arthropoda > Insecta > Coleoptera > Coccinellidae > Cynegetis > Cynegetis impunctata. Next base: position 365,161 of record JARQZK010004341.1, read on the forward strand.
TTTTTTGATGTATCATTTAGGGGTTGAAAGAGGGTGAAATGTGTTTTTCGTATATTGGCTATTTTTGGCTGAATCTCGCAAAATAATGGACTTAGTGATCCCGCTCTTCCACGAAAATATTAAGTAAAATTAACTTTAGAAAGTAGTTTCTCAGTTTTTTGAAATCCCATCATTTAGGGGTGAAAAAGGAGTGAGTCTGTTTTTTTTATTGGCTATTATTTATATTGAAAATTTTAATGTAATACATGTTAACAAATTGGATTTTTATACAAATAAACAAATGATTTGATAAATTTTATCCTTTTTTTAATTGTCTTCACCATGCTCGAAAACCATAAAGCGCCACGAGTACGTGTTTAAAAAAAAATTATTAAAATATGAATTTTCCCAATTACGAATATGAACTATATCTTAATAAATTCATACGTATACATATATGGATACGCGAGCGAAGCCGCGACGGGTCCCGCTAGTTAATACATATTTGTGATAATAAACGTAGTAAATTCAAATTCAGTTTTGTTCATCATGTTAAATTATCACGTAGTAACGACGGATTCCATCAACTATGATATTTTATCATTTTCAATTGACTTGACTTAAACAGCTACTTCAATTGTTATAACTACTCAAAAGTGAATGTCAGTTAATTTTGATTAGCATTGACAATATGACTCCCATACAAATATTAATATAGAGTAAGTATATATCTATGGATATATAAGGAAGCCTTTTATGATTTAGTAGAATTTCAAAATTATTTTTAAGAATCTTTTATATTCTATTCTTGGGTATAATTTATATCAACCTTGACTTATCCTATACATATCTTGTGATTTGAGGATCAATAAAGAATATTATTATTATGATCACTCCCAATTAAAATCTTACATACTGATGTTACTCATCAAAAAGTAAAAGTACTTTACACAATATATCAAAATATCTCAAATTAATCGAACAATGGTCATCAGGATAGGAACTGGGGAAAAAAAAGCAATGAAATTAATATTCAGAATGCTTTTCAATATATTGCATGTTTCAAATTTACAATATGTCGTTTTGTTACTTATCCATTGCCACTCGATTCTAGGAAATAGAACTCAATATGAATTCTATACATAATACAAAGTTCTTTTTCAACAAAACTATTTTTTACATATCGTTTGATCATCAATGTACAACACGTCTTTTCGCTCTACAAACGAGCTAAAGATTTATGACTTCGTAATACAAGTGGCCATTTACATTTGTAACAGAGAGAGAGAAAGAGAGCAATCATGCACTCATAACACATGATTATCACCTAACAGCCATAATTTCAGCTAGAAGCAATTGCATTATAGATAAATAAAATAAATCTTTCAAGAAGATTTTTATTTCCACATCGATTATCAATTTTTTAGCCAAGAATTTAAACTATTAGGTGATGAACATGTTGAACTTGTTAGTTTACGTACGGTCATCGGAATTTAAGAAACAAATCAATTCCAAATCAACAAAAACTAAAACCAATCAACCATTTTTTTAAATCGTATCACATTAATCCTCGCGTTATGTAATTTTGGATCATTTAAGGCTTCTGGATATTCTGATCTACAACTCAAACGGAAATTAATTTCTCACTTAGAAAAATTGATTCTATATGTTACCACAAGTTCATCTTTATTAATCTCCATGACAACTATAAGTTTACTCTTTTGATATGAACATGTTAAAATCTGAAGGAAAATCGTTAAAAATGGCAGTTACTGCAGAGGAGATCAAGAGATTGACATAAAAACAATTTTGAAATCAAGGTTTCCTTTCGAGTTTTAATCAGAATTTATCTTACCCCGCACTCATTCAACAGAGCGAAGAAATGAAAAATCACACAAATTTAAAAAAAGTGACTCGGTACGTAAGAATTACACAACCCCGGACTAACGACATTTATTTATTTTTATGAATTTTATATTTTTTTTGATTTTCATATTTGCTTGTTCTTCAAAAATTATAAGCAAGACAGAATAGGGACAATTAAGCATATTCTAATTCGATATAATATAAGTGTAATAATAATATAGATACATGGTACTGTATAAGTATGTATATATATAATTTTATATTTTATATTTATAAACATTGATGAGTCAAGGTCAGGCCAGGTCGTCATCGGAGGCTATATTTACAATCACAACCACGCATCACTAAACAACAGCAACTGATGGACAATCAGTTTGGCAGAAATTGGGCACTGCTACCGGACAAAAGGAAATTTAATGGAATGAGCGTGAGCATCACAGCTTAGATACATTTTTTTCTAATCGTAATCTCCAAACAAAATGATGATTATTTACTTTCAAGGAAAATCTCTACATATTGATCTATAACTTAAGTATAAGTTCAATTGAAGTGCTAGAAGAATGGAAGTTGAAATTTCAAACAGAATTAATAATATATTTTTGCGTAAGCACGATTTAATTGACGCAAGCCCGAGTTAGAGAATATGCATGTTAAGATAAATCAACTATGTGTGGAATAAAATAAAAACCTTAAGTTCGTTCAAATATAAAATTCTTGTAGCATTAGCTTATACTTTTGCTTCTGAAAGTAAAAATCATCTGTTTGCTCAATGTTGTTTACTGTTTATGTGGTGGAAGAACAATAATAACTTATTTTCTCTAAGGCTACAGTTGAATGGCTGGAAGTATGATTGTCTCTATATTTTTACGTTGAAATTGATCAATATATTAGAAAAATGAAGATTCATTTATGATTTTATTTACAGAGTAGATTTCGAAAGATTGAAATTTAGAAGAATAATTTTTTTATTTTAAACTCTTTAATAAATAATTAATCTAAGCTTTTAACCCACTAAAATATCAATGCATCAAATAAATTTCAATACTTCAAAAAAAGAAGAGCATCTTAACTTCAAATTTATTGAAAAGTAATTTCAACGTAATGTGCATTATTTGTATACTATAAACTGTATTGAGATTGCTCACGGACGATATTGTTCCCCCTCCACCTTTTATATTAAATAAGATCTACATTGTCATTTTTACATAGTTATTTACAAACAAGCTGAAATCAAAATTGATAATCGAGAAAAACCATTTACTAACTACGTTTTATAATACAAAAATTGAACTACGTAATTTATACAAATAAGCAAATTTATAGTGGACATTGAATGGAAAAAATCCATACTTAGAGTAAAACTCTGAATTGGCAAAGTATTCAGTCTGTGTTTAGAAAAAAATAAGAAATGAAATAGAATAATCGGAAGCGATATTTTTTCACAGGGTTATTTATTATTCTTGCCAGTGAGATGCTGGAAAAAATATGCTACGATTTAATGCAATTTCAGGTTCACATTACATAACTGATCATTTGAACTAACATTAACAGGAAAATGTTACTTGAGTTAGTTAAAATGATTTAGGTATACTTCACTACAGAATTTTTTGGCACACTATATATGTTCCAGCTTCAAGAAATTATAAATAAAGCTTCAAGAGGAGAACAACAACTGAAAAGATCAACTTGGTAACTGTGTAAAATGGCTTATTCAAAATTATCAATAACAGTTCTTACTAAAACACGAATAAATCTATAACAAAAGCCTATAACAATGAAAAGCAATAATTCATCATATCCTCGAAATGTTGAATGATAATGAATTTAAATGTGTACAACTCTGCGAATAACTCACATTTGTAAGAGGAATCAATATATCGTTCAATATTAAAATTAAGTTGTTGCTGTTATTTCAAAACAACTTCTTTATGCCTTAACGAGCTACCTTATCAATAGATAGAAGGCATAACATCTCTATTGATAATATTTGTATAACAGAAAAAAATATTAATTAGAAGCATTTGGAAAATAAATATTAACTACATCTATTGCCGAAATATATAATGAATTTAAAAATAATTGAAACAAGATTTCCTTATGAAATGTTTTAATTTTTTAATTTAATTTTTAATTACAGAAAACAGTGCCAAGCAACTGCAACAAAAATGCATAAGGCATTCATCTTTAGTGATCTTGATTTTATAAAAAGAAATGCTTGCGCTCAACATGTAATCCTAATCTATTTGTTTGGAACTCAATTATTTAAAAATCTGCTATTTAGAGAAAACAACTAAACCAATATAGATATAGTTTATTTTTTTTCAAATGAAATTATATATAAAAACTTGGATCAATCATCAAACCGTGTTCAAACTTAACAATACCTAACGGAGGTTAGGGTCAAACTGAAATTGTTGGTTCTGAATGTTCGATAAATAGTAAAATTGATTAAAACAAAAATATAAATTACTTTAGAGTGAGCATCTTCGTTAAACAATATACTCTTCTATGTAATACACATTTACCTCTATTTCAATATTGATGATAAGTTACATTAGTTATTACTTTTCTATAGAACAATTTCAAAATCTTTGTTTAACAGTTTATCCCAACTGAAGAGGTACAGGTTTTTTGTAATATTATAAAATTTTTATTTACAATGGAAAACAAAAATAAATTACTTCCGTCATCAAACGAATATCAGAGAAAATTTTTGGAAAAAGAAAATAAAAATTATGAGTGTGAATTAATTTCGTTTAATCTTCCATTACCCACAGAAAATAAATAATTATATAAGACAAAAAGTCATACTTTATAAAATTATACTCTCTGTATAAACTGTAAGTGAAAGTGGTAATAAAACAGAAGGAGATTTTATGCATCTTTTTGAACTTTAATTTTTAACTAAGAATATTTACTCAAAAATTATTTAAATAATCTGTATATTACATATATAACGAGATGCACCTCTTCCTTCACTTCCTCTGTATAAAGAAAACAAAATAAGTGGACATCAGACACCAATATAAAATTACCTCAATACTGAAGTTAAATTCGTCAAGATTCGTTTAAAAAAATAGTTACAAAAATTTATTTCTCAAATACCTTAAAATCCCAGAAAGAAGATAAATGGAAGACCATCAGTTGAAACCCTATAATTTTAGTAAATTCTGCTAAATTTCAGAAAAAATGGAATGCTTTTCAAATGCAAAAGAATCAGGAATTGGAAAGACACGTTTTGGAGAAGAAAAACAGGAAATATTAGAGGAAGTACAACAAATTATACCAAGGAAGGAATTAGTTCAATTCAAACAGCACTGCATGACTTAAACTTAATTACTAATAATATTTGGATATCTGTTTCTTTCATTTTCATTCAACATTTCAGCGGAAATTATCACTCAAACGAAATTACCATAAAATTCTGGACCAAAAAAATGTTATCGTTGATAAAAAGCCTTGGAGTATTTCTTCTGGAAGATATGTATGGAATAACTGATAAAAGGGTTTAACGATATGACAAAACATATGTTTCAATTTACTCAGATGATTAATTTTACCCATTGTGGTCATTGATGTAGATATGTTTTTCTTACTTCCTTTTTGAGGTTTCAACATAAGTAGTCAAGTTGGTTAATATTTCTCCGAGTGTTGAATATAGTTATATACGCAGATCTCCTTCTCTACATGTGGAACGTTTCAGTATCACATACAGGGGTTGAGCAATGTGTAATAAATCTGTGAACAAAAAATTTTTCTAGTGAATTCTTCATTTTCATTATTAAAAAAAAAACGTATTTTTGTGAATGTGAAAGAAAAGCACATGTTTTTGAGAGATTTAAAGAGAAATTCACTACATTGTAACACACATTTGCCTCTACCAAGGCTACTTTGGACAATGACATTAAACAACAAAGTATTATAACTAAACTAAGAAGGTACTTTTAAACTAATTTAGAAATTATGTGGAGGTAATGTTGGAACTCTGAAACAATCCTTTCAGCAAATGAAAAGGAGGAGAGTTATCAAGGCCAACTTGATCATTGAGCAGATTTCAAGGACAATATTTGAATTTGTTGATCTCTTCGTTTCTCAGAGGTTTAGTTGTGAAACTTTATTGAAGGAATGCAATATATAAAAATCCAGATGGAAATAATGATGTTATTATGATCAATGGTTGACATAACAGGAATTATTTTTATGAATTTGAATGCTACTCTTATGTTAATTAATTCCCATGTTGAAATTAGTGAAGTGTTCTGTACCAGGTTATAAACATGGCATTGGTAGCCAAAGGCTAAATTACAGCAAGAAAGTTTTGTGGAAGATTGAAACAAGTATTGTATGCATCAGTCAAGTCATTTAACAATTTGCCCGCTGAATCAACTTTTTCAGTTTGTTCGAATATAAAAAAAAATTGTACTCCTTCAAATAAATTTAGTAAAAGAAAATTTTATTTATAGATTTTTTGATTTTACTTAGTGAAGAATTGTCTGTGCGAAAGGCTATGTTGAAGATATGTTTACTAAGAAACTTTTGAAGTTTCTGACTTGGACTACCAATCAGACTAACTGCAAAATTTTTTCATTTCTCTGTATTTTGGATATACCAATTATTGACATTACTCATTGTACTTCTTCTTTTTTCATATCATTGATAATAGACGAGTTGTTGTTATAAACTTACGTCATACCTGCTATATATACCCATAACTAAGCTTATAAATGAGGCAATCGAAAAATCAGTGTTCCCAAATAGCCTAAAGATAGCAGTAGTGATTCCTATACACAAAAAAGGTAATCATAATGATCCAAATAATTATAGACCGATATCTCTGCTGCCAGTAATATCGAAGATATTTGAAGCAGCTATGGCAATGCAGATAATGAACTATTTTGAGCATGCAAACTTGTACAGTCAATCTCAATATGGCTTTAGAAAAGGCAGAAATACCACAGGCGGCATCTTGGACATGATACATGATATCATGGATGCGTTTGGAGATAAAAAGTACCTTAAAGCCAAATTCTGCGATTTAAGTAAAGCCTTGGACTGCGTCATCCACACGATACTTACAGGTAAACTGGAAAAACATGGATTCTCAGAGTCAAGTGTAGGCTCAATTGCCTCATACCTAAGAGACAGACAACAAAGGGTCCAAATGGGAAATAAATGGTCAGAACCAGAAACCTTACAAATTGGCGTACCACAGGGATCAATACTTGGACCAATCCTTTTCCTGATATATATATATATAAACGATCTACCACACTACATTAAATCTGCAAGAACAATATTATTCGCAGATGATACAACATTCCTAAGTGGGGGAAAAGATGAAAAACAGATTGAAAACCTAATGGAAGATACAATAAAAAAAGCAGACAAATGGTTCTTGGCAAATAGGCTGGTACTGAATAAAGGAAAAACCCAAGACATGACCTTCACTCTTAGAGAAACAACATCAAAAAATGACCCGGTAAGGTTCCTTGGGGTGACATTTGACGCAAAGTTAAATTGGGAACCTCACATAAATAATGTCTGCAAAAGCCTGAGCTCGTCAAATTGTCCTAAAAAACTTAAAAAGCATAGTATCGGATGCAACACTTAAAATTGCATATCACTCTTTATTTCATGCTAAGATGACATATGGATTAAAAGCATGGGGTGGATCATCTCAAGCAAATAGGGTCTTTGCACTGCAACGTAGAGTGATGAGACTGATTGGGGGGCTCAAGCACAGAGATGAATGCAGACACATGTTTGTCAAGCTGGGCATACTAACTCTTCCATCTGCCTACATCCTCCAGAACCTGTTACTAATAAAAAGCAATGAATCTCAGTACGATAGTTACGAACAAAAACATGACTACGACACTCGAATTAAATCAAATCTGGTTCCTATGCACTGTAGATTATCAAAATGCCAAAGGAGAGTGGACTACATCGCAATCCGTTTCTACAATAAGATCCCAAATGAATTGAAGATCCTACCAATGGATAACTTCAAGAAGCAGATGAAAACCCTGCTAATCAAGGGGGCTTTTTATGATGCTCAAGAGTACCTGGCCACTGTTTCTAACTAATTTTAATATGTATCGTAATATCTAATTTTAACATGACATGAAACTCTAAGTTTTCATCTTTTCTTTCAATGTGTATTGTATAGTCTCATTATAGTAACTATATCTTTGAGTCCTTGTATGTATCGAAACATGACCTCAAACGATTTTTATTTTATTATATTGTATCTGACGAATGTAACACCTATGTGAGATTGACATAAGAAATATATTTACTTTACTTACTTTACTCATCATGGTCCACATTTTGTGAACGTGAATATCAAAGAAACAATTTTTAATTTTCACTTCATGAGGGATATTTTGTAAATTATGCAAGCATCATCAGAAAATGATGAAAATCCAATAGGTCAAACATCGACAATGGCAAATAATACAACTAAAACCACATTATATAATTAACTAATAAAACAAAGGTCCAGTGAAATCTCAATAATAAATTGATTATAAACCACATTAATATCTTTCATTACTGTAAAATTGATGAAATAACTATAATACAAAATTTTTAGTAGGTACTAGGTACCAACAAAATTTTTTACTGACTAAAAAATTTGTCGGTTGATATGAATAAAAAAATACCTAAAAATTAATTATGACTCACCATTTCACTCCAACTTGGTCCGACTCTTAGAGAGAAATGCTAAGATAATGTATTCCCGATGAACTGAATCACCGTTTTCTATCTCTCTTGCATTACTTCTCCAATCTCCATTGTTTCCATAATACAGTTACGATTGTGCCAGAAATGCTCCATTTTCCACAGTGCAACGATGTTCGAAAGATTTAACGATAAAAAACAACACATAAAGAAATTTGAGAAATAAATTATACACTATAACAAAAAAAATCTCGGTCGGCAAAATATATAAATTGAGAACTGTCGAAGCACTTTATTCACTTTCGAATGTTTTCCGCTCGAAATGAGTTCTCCTAATAAATGTAATAACGAAGGGAAAGTTGTACGATTATTTGTGATGTCGAAGGAAGGTGAGGCTGTCCAGGGTAGCGTGTGGCCGGGAGTGAGACCGCCGAGTTATACATCCGGGGTCAGTATTGGTCGTTCTGGTACTGTTGGTCCAGTATCGACTTGTCGTACTCTTTTACCAACTCTTTAATGTGCGATAGCTTATCGTGCAAGTACTGGAAACGTTGCTTTGCCTTTTGGTGATCTATATTTTTCTTATTTTCTTTGTATTCTTTCATTATTTGTTTCTTGATATCCTGAAAATAAGAAAACATTTAGAATCATTATAAATCGGTTGCATTAAACACAAAAAGTTCATCCTGACCAATTTATTCCAGTATAAATATAAAAATGTTGAACAATATATATAATCCAGCTCAACACAAAAAGGGTAACTGACAAAGCATAACATTGATCAAAGATAAAATGAAAATACTGGGAAATTGAATTTTCTTAAACTGAAATAATCAGCTAATATCAGAGTGGAAAAAGAGCTGACTGAAGAAGTGACCATACAACGAACGGTAAGACAAGGCTGCATAATGTCCTCCCTACTTTTTAATCTCTACTCGGAGGAAACAATGAAGAGCCCTATAGAGGACAGTGAAATTGGAATTCTTGTGAATGGTGAACGACTGAATAATATTAGGTATGCGGATGACACAAACATATTCGCAGACAACTTGGAAGGCTTACAAACACCGATTGCGCTCACAGCAGAATGCAGCAAACAATATGGCCTTGACATAAACAAGACAAAATACATGATTATCAGTAAAAATCACATCCCCTTCAACCAACTCATTATAAATAAACAACAAATAGAAAGGGTAAGCAGCTATAAATACCTGGGCACAAATATAAATCATCAGTTGGACTCTATGGAAATAAAGATCCGCATTGAGAAGGCCAGAGCATCCTTCATCAAAATGAAAAGAGTTTTTTAAAAGTCGGGATCTACCAATGACAACGAAAATACGTCTACTACGCTGCTATGTGTTTTCAATCTTGTTATATGGAGTCGAATCATGGACGATGACTAAAGCGTCGATGAGAAAACTCATCGTCATGGACGGACCGAATTGCCAACGTCGAAGTATTCCGAAGGCTATGAAAAGTGTGAGATCAACGATAAAATCAAAAAAAAAGGAAACTGGAATACTTAGGTCATATAACACGAAACGAAGATCGGTATGGTCTGCTGCAGCTCATTCTTCAGGGCAAAATATATGGCCATAGAGGACCATTACCAACGCCGAAGTAATTCGAAGGCTTAACTATGAAAAGTGTGAGATCAACGATAAAATAAAAAAAAAAGGAAACTGGAATACTTGGGTCATATAACACGAAACGAGGATCGGTATGTTCTGCTGCAGCTCATTCTTCAGGGCAAAATATATGGCCATAGAGGACCATTACCAACGCCGAAGTAATTCGAAGGCTTAACTATGAAAAGTGTGAGATCAACGATAAAATCAAAAAAAAGGAAACTGGAATACTTAGGTCATATAACACGAAACGAAGATCGGTATGGTCTGCTGCAGCTCATTCTTCAGGGCAAAATAAATGGCCATAGAGGACCATTACCAACGCCGAAGTAATTCGAAGGCTTAACTATGAAAAGTGTGAGATCAACGATAAAATCAAAAAAAAGGAAACTGGAATACTTAGGTCATATAACACGAAACGAAGATCGGTATGGTCTGCTGCAGCTCATTCTTCAGGGCAAAATATATGGCCATAGAGGACCATTACCAACGCCGAAGTAATTCGAAGGCTTAACTATGAAAAGTGTGAGATCAACGATAAAATAAAAAAAAAGAAACTGGAATACTTGGGTCATATAACACGAAACGAGGATCCGTATGTTCTGCTGCAGCTCATTCTTCAGGGCAAAATATATGGCCATAGAGGACAAGGACAGAGAAGACACGTTTGGTTTCAAAACCTCAGACAAAGGTTTGCCTTAACCACCACTGAACTATTTCGTTCATAATAAAGTTAGAATAGCCATAATCAAATCAGATATATTGTCACTTTTGGAATTATGCCTGGAACAGAATTATTTTAGTTTCAATGATAAGATTTACAGCAGTACTGAAGGCTTAATTATGGGAAACCCGCTGAGCCCTTTGTTGGCTGAAGTATTCATGGATAATTTGGAACAGTTAATTCATAATCATCCTGTTAGTCGACAATTCGTTTATTGGTTTAGATATGTGGATGATATTATTTGTTGTTTCACTGGTACTCTTAGACAACTAGACTGCTTTCAAACATTCATTAATACTCTACACCCTAATATAAAATTCACTTTAGAGATGGAAAAAGATAACTCGATTAAATATTTGAATTTGAAAATAACAAAAGTAGATAACAAACATAATTTTTCAATTTTTCGCAAACCATCGCACACTGATAGCGTCATACATAGTACTTCCCTATATCCATTCCAACACAAAATGGCAGCTTTCAATAGTATGGTACATCGTTTAGTAAATATTCCACTTTCAAATGCCAATTTTAACATCGAGAAAAATATAATTAAACAAATTGCCGTAAATAATAATTATGATCCCAATATTATAGACAATATGATAGATAAAAAGTTTTTCAAAAATGCGATTAACCAGGTGTACCCCCTTACTAAAAATAATATCAAATACAACAGCCTCACTTTCATCGGAAATTCAAGTAGAAAACTTAAATCTCTCTTATCTAAGCACAACATTGACATTGCTTAATTTAGGAAATCATATAAAAAATAATAAATCCAAAGTTCATAAAGATAATAAATCAGGAGTTTATAAAATTAATTGTGGCGATTGTGATAAGTTTTACATTGGTAGAACTTTCAGAAGTTTTCAAACTAGAATTTCAGAACACAAACGTAGCTTTGTTAATCTTTTCAAAATTACCGAACTACCTGACTAGCAGTTCAGAATTGGTTTTTCCTTTTCTAATAATTATTTGTAACCATCTTTGTATTTACCCCTTCTACATAATTTGTCATTTCTTGTTTTCGATATAACAGAAAATCATAGTTAGTTTGCCATTAGCATCTGAAGAAGGTGAAGTTCCACCGAAACGTGCGTCATGCGTTATTTCTTATAATAAATTGGTAAATTGTTATTTTTAACCATTGTTTTAATAGAATAGCCATGCTAGTCACCAGCATCCGAACCGGATAGGCACTACAAGAAGAAGAGAAACTGAAATAAATCCAGAAAATACAGGTCTACTGAGATGGGTTACCAAATATTCTAAATAGTGATGACATGTAGGCAGGTATATCGATTTGAAAATTCAAAAACATACTTGGATGACCACTAAATAAGGTCTCTTGATTTTTCAGATAATTCGATATCAATGAAATTTCGCAGATATGAAGAATTTGCATTTCCAAAATAGTGGTGTCTATTCATGCAGTGGATTGCTACACTAATCTGTTTTATATAGGATTTGAAATTTTCTTTATATCAGGTAATGAAGATAGATATTGTCAAAACTACCAAATAACTGAGTGAAATGGCCATAATGATATTATATGATTTGAATAGTTAAAGGACAAAATAAAATGTATTAAATTACATTTTATCACATAACATGAGCACCTATTTAAAATAAAAATTTGTTTTTTTCCTTTTATTCATTTGAATTATTGCAATGAATATTCACTAAATATAAGCCAAAGCAATTATTAACAAACATATTAATGTTAAACATATTAATTTTTTCACGAGAATTTATCTATTTCAACATGTCACAATACGTTTTGAAATTGCCCAGATTTAAATTTTGTGATTGATTAAAACACAAACTATAAATAATTAATTTTTCATGCTACTTGATAAATTTCAAAATAAATATTCCTTATCTGATTTTCATATTAGCACCTACTTTTCAAAGCAAATATTCAAAGAATCAACCAATTCATTCTATTAGATGTCGGATTAAATGAGGCTGCTGCAGTTGTCTTTGGATAATAGCGAAAATTAACATTAAACAAATTCAAACATTCAGACAAAGAAGTAATGAATTTATATGAATCCTAGTACACTTTTCGAACAAAGTGAATCAGTGTTATAACAATAATAGTTGTACTTCAACAGATTAAACGCCATATTCATAGAGATATAATGATAGTATAAAATTTTCATTTTTAGCATGTCAATTTTTTATTTCACCAAATCAGCATTCGCGATTTGCATATTCTAAAAGATGCAGTTTGGATACATACATTATAATGAATAAGCAGTTGTAGATACACACCTTATACCTAGGGCTTTTCATATCTTCCTGTTTCAGCCTTTCCTCTAGTTCTGCAAATCTCCTAGACACTTTCTCAACAATTCCATGAAGATCTTTATACTCTGCGTAATTGTCATTGAAGTCGCTCTTGTAGCGTTTTCTTTGCTCATAATTTTTGATAGGAGTATATTCCCTGCAAATGAAAGTATGCATTGTATAAAGCAAGAAAAAATAATATAATTTACAAATTATCAACTGATTTAATCATCTTCATATAGAATAGTTAAAGGAAGGCAATACATATCTAATATTCCGTTGCAATATTCCGGTTCCAGATGAAGTATTTAATAATAATGGATGATCAAGACTTAACAGAGTATCCACTCTACATATTAGTAGATTATATTGGAGGTATATTATACCTGATGCCCTTAATGCGTAATACTTATAAGGTTTATAATTTTCGTCAGTTTGGGTGCTTCAGTATAAATTGTAAATACATACAGATATAGATCTTAACCCCTTTTTAGGTTAATAAATCCAAGATGATGTTCTTCCTTTAACCCCTTGTTGCATCATGTGCCAAATATGGCACAAACCAATGTTTTACATCTCTTTAATACATACGTCAGAGAAATATTCCTTTATTTGCATGAATTACCATTTCTGGCACATACAAACATATTTCCAAAGAGGCAGCTCCCTCTCTGTAATTATTTCGCAGTTATATACGTTTTTCAAAATGGTGACGATGAATCAGCTGCTTGTCAGTATTATTGTAGATTGAGTAATCGTTTTGAGTTCATCCACGTAACTTTCTACCCAATAAAAATTGTTTTTATAAAAAATATACTTCTAGTTAAACTGTCTCATAGTGGCAAGTACTCGTATTTTTGAATAATTGACATTTTTCATCTAAAAATCACTTTGTGCCATATATGGAACATTATGCAGTTCAAAAGTATATCTGACTTAACCATATCTGCCGATTATGAATTTAGAAGATGTGAAAGAAATCTTTTTCTCCACGATCATCACAGAATTCGCCAATTCTGATATAAAATTTGATTACAGAATGCTGAAATTCTCTCTCTTGAGATTGAAGAAATATTCTGCAACACCTCTGCCACCATGCAATTTAAATGTATTTTCTTTCTCTCCCTTGTAATAGAATAATATTCTCACACTGGCTAGCAATAATAACATTAGCCTTGACGCAGTTGATTGTCAACGTGGTGGCCAATTTGAGTAAGTGTCAAAATTATTGCTGTCAAGTTTGGGGGCGTTCAAGTATTACGTAACGCAATTTGGGGGAAGAGGGGGTCTTGTAAAACGTTACGATGCGTTACAGGGGCGGGAGGGGGGTTCGAACAACGCGCTACGTAACATTGATTTTTATTGAAATAAAAAACTAGAGAATTGTATTCGTAAGTCAGTTTCATTTTGTTGTCCCAAAATGGCAACTCTATCCGTTTATGTTTTATGGGGAATACCTCGACTGTATTATTCGTCATTTATATTTTGTTTCCGTTGCCAGTTTTTAAACACGAAATACACAGAAGCGAAACTACGAAACTATCTACCTACATACATACGATATATATATATATATATATATATATATATATATATATATATATATATATATATATATATATATATATATATATATATATATATATATATATATATATATATATATATATATATATATATATATATATATATATATATATATATATATATATATATATATATATATATATATATATATATATATATATACTATACTATATATATATATATATATATATATATATATATATATATATATATATATATATATATATATATATATATATATATATATCTTGTGCCTAGGTCCTACTTTGCTAATCGCACCCATTTCAATAAGCAGGTTTTCAAAGTGAAAACCAGCTACTAAGCGAAAATTGAATAATGCATGAGAAAAATAATGGTGGATGAAGTTAGCTAAAAATGTATGCAACGGCAGGGCTAAGTCAGGAAAACGGCATAATTAAATGTAAGATTAGTAGGAAAAGTTTATTAGGACAATTTTGAGCCCTTTTCAACATATCACATTATGTATGATTGTTTATTAAATGAAAATCTCTTGTTTTGTTTATTATTAACGACACGATTAAAACAATAAAAACGGTATTTTAGCAACTTTCCGGACTTTGCGCAACATATTTGTGACTTTTAGGTAAAAATGGTCACTTGGGTGTTACGTAACGTTTATAGGGGGGGGAGGTGTTCATGAAAACGTTACGGAGCGTTACATAGGGGGTGGGAGGGTCAAAAATCTTCAAAAATTGCGTTACGTAATACTTGAACGGCCCCTTTCCATTCGAAAATATAATAAGTAGCATGAATTTATTCAGTGATTCAGAATCAGAATGTGAAAATACAACACCTGAAATTACAGAGAGTGCTAATAATATACTGGAGAGTTTACTACCAAAAAAATCAAAGAATGAATATGAAAAATATTACAACTGTTCATGGATTGGAAACAAACAAAGAAAACGATTCCTTTTCCGAAAATTGTTGAAAATTCTTCCAATAATGCACCAGAAAGTATAGTCTGCTACTCGGTTAGAATGAAAATTCGTGGTTCATCACGCTCGCCTTCTGCTCGCGCTCGGAACTTTTCCACTCGCATCGAAAATCCACTAAGGGGGGGGGGGTTTAAGAAATTTTCAATCTATTTTAAATTTATATTCAATTTGCTTTCGAGCAGTATCTAATATTTGACGGTTTTTCACCATAAAATCATAATCATCAAAGATCGAAGTTTTGTTACAGCGACGGTTACGTATAATTTCAGAAAAACCGGAGAAATTATTGTAACCCGGGAGGTCGGGAGGATAACCATTATTACCGGAGTCTCCCGGGCAATCCGGGAGGGTTGGCAACCCTATATGGATCCCAAGTTATTTTATGCATAAAAAAAAATGTAGTTATACATAATTTTAATCAAAATGAAAGTGAAGACAAAATATCAGATGAAGATGAAATATTGGCTGTATAAAATATTTTTAGTTCATGTTGCATGCTGTGCCATATTTGGCACAAACCCGTTTTTCCTTTTTTTTTGACAAAGAATATTGTGCTTTATTTTTTTAAATATTTTTCTGATGAAATATATGTCTTTTTCCCACTGTACCTTTTTTTAAATCAATTTAAAAAAAATCATGCACTAAGGGGTTAAAGATAAAAAGAGCGGATTGAAAAATAATAGCAAATTACACGACATAGGTTAAACTGGCAGTAACATAGACAATTAGAGCAGTGAAAATCGGGACATAAAAAT
Organism: Cynegetis impunctata; assembly: GCA_030704885.1. Classification (NCBI taxonomy): domain Eukaryota; kingdom Metazoa; phylum Arthropoda; class Insecta; order Coleoptera; family Coccinellidae; genus Cynegetis; species Cynegetis impunctata. The sequence goes on from JARQZK010004341.1 coordinate 381,644, forward strand.
CTAGATTTCTCTCATTTTCCATCCTTGAAGTGGATAATGTTTCCTATCAATGTTCACAGATGTCGCCGTGGTCTATAAAACCTCATTACAGCTGTTATCAGCAGGGAACAAAAGATTTGACAAATCAAATCTTGTTGAGTGTGCAGCATTGATGAGATTAATGAGAACGAGATCGAAACGGGTCTCTGTGGTTCTTGATTTGGAGTGCTTTGTCGCGTTTATATTATTCATCAATTCATCTATCATTATTAGGGACGTTCGGACGTTCCGATACATACAAGATATCGATACCTACTCATAAAAGTAGTACTCAAATCAATTTTCGATACTACTCATATGAGTACCTCCAAAGTATCGATACTTATATCGATAAATTTTTAATTTTTCTTTATAATTATTTCGAAAAACGACAAAATCATCAAAATTCATGAAATATTTGTTAATTACAAATTTTGGGCTGAAAAAGCCGAATATGCACTTCGATTTTGCTGCTTTCGCACTTTTTTTTCAAAATATTAAACTAACCTGACTTATTTTGACCTCACGAACCTCACCTCCGAGTTCAAGAAAGTATCGAATTCATGGAATAGATACATTTTATATCAAGAAAAGAGATTTTTTTCAATTTGAAATTCTTCTAACTCATGAATTCGATACTTTCTTGCACTCGGAGGGTAGGATAGTGAGGCTAAAATAAGTCAAGTAAGTTTAATTTTTTGAAAGAAAAAAAGTGAGACAGCGGCAAAATCTGAGTTAATTCGGATTTTTCAGCCCACAATTAGTAACAAAAATTTTATGAATTTTGAGATTTTATAATTTTTCGAAATAATTACCAAAAAATTCAAAAATTTATCGATACTTTGGAAGTACTCGATTCTGAAGATAGAGATTTTATAATCTCGAACCAAATTTGCGACCCCGACCGTAGACAGAGAAAACCTCTCTTTTGCCAGCCTACGAGCGGGACCGTGCATGCGAGTGAGAGAGAGAGAAAGAGACTGTAATATAACTTCAGCACAGAACCCAGCGAAACAGCTTTTGAACGCAAAGAAAATGTGTTCAGATTTTGTAAAAAAGTTACATTCGTTTCGTTCCGTTCAATCTGAGCCTGACTGATTCGATACCAAGTACTTTCGTTTCGATACCGAGTAAGTATCCCAAGATTGATTCAATACTAAAAGTACTTAGTATCGAAACAAAAGTATCGAATACTTACTCGTATTTACTTGTATCGGAACGTCCCTAATCATTATGGCGTGGAACTCATATAGGGTTCTGTCTAAGGAGGTTACTTAACGACTTTCAATTACCAAGTGACTTCCCACGTTCGAATTCATAGCATGAAAGGATATTTAACATCATTTTTTAAAATTATTATAAAGAAAATCGCGAAAAGACTTACGTTAAATAGTCGGGGTAAGACGGTGAGATGCCATTTTTGATGGGCGACGGATCCGGAGGCGGCAACGGCTCCGACTGACTGTCCGGACTAACTCTGGCGATGACGTTGGCGGTTGACGACGTAACGTCTCTATCATACTTATTGTTCTCGTACTTGATTGCATCCCTCTTCGCGTCCGGCACATTGCTATCCCACCGCTCCGACGGGTACACGTCCCCGTTCTGATAAGTCGCATCCTTTTGGACGTCGTCCGGAAACTTTTCCAGCGGGGGAAAATCACCGGCCTCCCGTTTGGTCTCGTATCCATTCGTGTACGAACCACAGTCGGTGGCTTCACGTTTCACATCGAAACCGATCCCGTTGTAGCTATCACACATTCGCTTTTTACTAGACGTGTCGTCCACTTCTTCGTCGCTCATATGACTGCGTTTCTCTTTACGCGTGCCGTTACCGTAACCGTTGACGAAGTGATGACCGTTGGTTAAACCGTGGTTGTTAGAGGGCGTCGTGGTTGTTATCGACGGGGACTCCCTGCTCCTAGGGTTCATGTTGCTGGAGTCTCTGGAGTCGGTGACGGGCCTGCGCACACTTTTGTTCTCGGCGGGCGGAGGGTTGACGGTGGGCTCGGCTGGTTTCCTATAGTGGGATACCCGTTGCCGCTTGGTCGGAAAACCGTCGACGCCATCGTAGTAGCCCGGACGTTTGGTTGAGGTGGTGACTGGCGGGGGCGGTGATCCTGGGTGAGTGCTTGTCGGCGATTGACCGCTGCCTGAACTGCCGCTGTCGCTGCTGCCAGGTGGGGTGAGGTTTTGTGGTTTGCGCCTGCAAAGAAACATAAATTCAATAGAAATTCGATGGTGTAACAATTTTGTTCAAAAAAAGCTTGAAATCTTTTTGTTAACTCCCTATGTTATCTCGATCGAAAAAACGTGAGGCAGGTGTCAAAATCAGGCGGTAGTATGAAACCTAATTTAATCGATGTAACTGATCAAATTTGCCTTTTCTTTCTCATTCTTTGATAATAAGCAAATAACTTGAAAGTTCATAAATACGAAAATATTGGTTTTAGTGCACTATCAGTGAATATGGCGGAAATAAAGCTCATAGAAATGATCTGAGCGAAACAATTTCGGAAAATCGGTGGCGATAATCTCTAATTCGCCAATAATTAGTGGTGAACGAAAACTCGTACTTTTTTTCAAAATATTGGCTGAAGTTGATTCATCTGATCTTAAAAAACTTCAGCAGTTCTTCATCGATTTTAATATGCTGGCAATTCGACGTTTTCCATCCCCTTGTTAGCTATGAAAAAAAAAATTTCGTCGTTTTTTTTTAAGAAACACATACCGCTACTTCGAGTCTTTTCGGTCTCAACGCAAATGTATCGTCAGCTCTGATGCAAATCGATCCTTGAAATAATGGCTGTTATCGAATCAAGTTTGTTATTTTTATATACACACATTTTATTTACAACTAGTAATGGAGATAATTGATGAGAAGTCCGCAATATAAAATGATGCGGTCGAACGTTAAAAATATTATAGCGATGTTTTAAGTTGCAGCAATCGCGATAATAGCAATACATTCTGAAAGAAATCGTTGCACTTACATAATTTATTACGATCCAATCGCATTTATAACATCAACATCCAATTGAGACGTACTTGCCTCTTGAATTGATTGCGTGCGAATCCAGATATTAATATGTAAAACGAACAAAAGGTCATCCATCGATTATTTTCCAATTTTACCGTAAAAATGAATACAGAATGAGAGCGAATATTAAAAAATTATTCCTCATTTCACGTTTGATATAGATTACTCAATAAGGACTTTTTAAGAATCAATAAGACATGACGAAAAATACTTCGGGTTGTTTCAGAGTTAGAGTTTCGTTTTTGAAGAATATTTCAAAATGAAGTTCCGATTGATCTTTGAGATGAGTGTGTTTGCCCCCACTCTAATATTCACGAAAATTTTGCTGGTTACCAAAGTTGAATACAACAAATCATAGCGACTACTATAAACCAAGTCAATAATTTTTTTATTAGCCGATTTACAGAGCTAAACAGAAGTAAATGGTCCGATCCCAACATTTTGAAAATTAATTCATTAGACAATTATGAATGTTTTACCAACCTCTTTAAAATCTGTTTTTCCGATTCTGTATAAAAAGGCCAATTTTCTCGCACGTCGTTCCAGCACGACCTGTTCAGGTGGTAGGCGTTGTCCTTCATGAAGGCTATCTGCTTCAGAACAGAACTCATGCTACCCCTTTCCCGTAGGCCCTCTACAAGAGAATAGGTCAAGGTCAATACTGAATACTTAATACAATGAAAGTTTATTATAAGAAAAGATCGAGATACAAACCTTTGGTAAGACGCTCATATATTTCAAACTTCTTGAAAGGCCTCAATGCAAGCAGGTGAATCAAGCGTTCTCTGGAAGTTAACGCAATTTTATATGGTAATCTATGGTGGTGAGTTTTTCAATATATACCAAAAACTATACAGTATCGGTTAAATGAGCACAGATTTATATTTTAATATCAGAACTGCTTTCGCAGTACGCCACGCAGAAATTTGAATCACTCTTAGGGTTGCCAACTCTCGAACCCGGGAGAATTTTAAGAAGTCGGCTAGGGGCGTGGGGTGTAAGAAAATGTCAATCAATTTATATTTTTTTTTTTTCGAGCAGCATCTAATATTTGAAGGTTTTTCATCGCAAAATCATAATCATTATAGATCGAAGTTTGTTAGAGCGATGGTTGCTTATAATTTTATAAAAACCGGAGAAATTATTGTAACCCGGGTGGTCGGGAGGTTAACAATTATTACCGGAGTCTCCCGGGAAATCCGGGAGGGTTGACAACCCAAATCACTCTGTTATTTTGAATCATGAACTCCAAGAAAGATAATTTTTTTATTATAATTCATTTAGGTGAAAGGTACTTTAGTTTTGAAAGAACTTTTGATAAAGGAAAGTAATCCGAATTGTAACGTAAATTATCATTACAGGTGTCGTGAAATTTTGTCAATTGCTAAATTTGAAAATAACTCTTCTTTAGATAAATATTAAATCATGTTTCACCACGAAACCAGCAAAATATAGAATTTTTCTTAAACTTGAGTTTTATAAAGTTGAAGTGGAATGTTGGTCTTGTTGTGAATGTAGGAATGAAAAAGAAACAAGTCAAAAAAAAATCGTGCATTTTATGTTGATAATAAACCTCGTAATAAACTGTAGAGAGCAAGCAACAAATTTAAGAACTATTTAGCCGTTTTGTGCGAATGCAATCGGCACTTCAGAACTTTCCTAGTCAAGATGAATTAATTTCACGATTTCTATACTTCAATTCATAATCTTAGGCTTGAAATGGTGATTCGAAATTTAAAATGATTATCATAATTTTCCAATTACATCTGTCGAATCAATTCTCTATTACTTACTTCAATGGCCTTTTCAATATGTCTGGCGTGATCGGTTTATTTTGCTGTGGTCTGGTACTGCTCACGTGGTTGCTGCCCAGGCCGTTGGAGAGGTGGTGGTGCATGCCATTGCTGGTCGAATTTACCACGCCCGAAGGCTGTTTGGAGGGAGCGTTCGACTGTGGATACGACGACGGCTTCAAGAGACTGTCACGCATGGAGGGATGAGGCTGAACTGGCGGTTTTTCAATGTTGCTGCTGCCGCCACGAGGAGGGAGCTGGGGGATGGAACCGCGACCACCATTCGGGGTCTGTTTCACCTTCACCTTTCGTCCTATGTCTGTTTGATTGGGCTTGATTTCTCGAGTGCTGAAAAAAGAAATTAAAGGTTAAAAGGAGGAAGCCATGTGAGTTTTCAATGTGCATATAATAGAAGGAATGAACTGCAGTTTTAATAAACTTCATTCAATATAGTTAGTTTCATTAACGTAAGAATATAGTTGTCTTAGAACGAATAACAATGAAATTTCAAGAGTTACAATAACCAATATGAAAACCAAGCAGGATTGTACTCTACTCCTTCGTTCATAATAATAAAATGTTTGATGCCTGATTTAAAACAAGGCTGCCAAGTCGAACCTATCAGTAGTTAATGATCGAATGAAGTGACCGAAAGGTGAAGAAACAAGTATCTTTTAAATTAAAACAAGTATCTTTTTTAATAACAGAGCATTCGTCGCAAGGATAATAGGACTATTCTGTATCTGAATGAACGCCTTGAACATTTTCAATATACGAATAATCTATTTCTTAGAATTGCAATAATGATTGTGTTTTCAAGAACCATGAAATCGTGGTAGGAATTTGGAAAAAATGAAACTAAATATGAAGTCGTATTACTAATGAAATCCACAAAAACAAAGAAATGACATTTCTTCATAAAAATGGAAGCGATGAGAGAAAACAGTAGATACGACCCTCAATTCAACAATAGTCAGACAAAAAAATTTAGGCTTTTGAATTAATTTTTAAGTACTGAAAACCAGCAAAAACGCATGAAATTTATACAGTAAAATTCTATGGGAGAAAAAAACTGAAACAGATAGATACTTCTTCAACGCTCACTGCACTCACTAACACAAAAAATTTCAATTCTCTTATTAATTTGGGGCGGTTGAGGAGGGGCAAATTCTCAATATTTCGCCGTTTTTATGGATTCATCAGGAGATATGTTAAATAGCTGACAATCGCGGATTATACATCCTGCTGCCCCCTAGGCACGATTGGTGTTGCGGCCTCTACTGCTGTAGGACCAGGAAGCAGATCAGGCCGAGTCAGCTATACCCTTATTATTAACCAAATTCATTTACTTTTATGTCGCAAGAGTACAGTTTGTGAATGTTATAAAATATAACAGAAATGTAAAACATAACAGAAGTGTAAGTGCTGAAAACAATCTTTGAACGCTTTCGTTTTACCATAAAAATAGAAAAAAGTTTGCAGTGTGCAGCCTCAATGCGCAGGCAAAATGGATAATCCGCCAGGGAGTAGGAGATGATTAGATTGTTAGTAAACAATTTTATATCGAAATATTGACAAATAAAACAGTAGTTTCAATTATTAACCCATAATAAATTGACGGCTACCGGAGAAATTTTGTATTTATCGAATTAAACACGATTGTAACATCTGCTTCATTATATTTATATATATAAATATATATATATATATATATATATATATATATATATATATATATATATAAAAATATATATATATATATATATATATATATATATATATATATATATATATACATACATACATACAGCGTGTCCACGGATGAGGTGCCCAAGAGGAAAAACTTTTTTATTTTTAGTTTTAGCGGAAAATTTTATTCTTGATAAAAAGTTTTGCTTATTCAAAAACCCTATAAAATGGAATAAAAATCAAGTTTTTCAAAAACTGTTTCATTTTATATTGAATTTTTTGTGAAACCCTAATTGGGAAGTCGGGAAATGTAATATTAATCTAGTGAGTATCTAATTTCTTTATTGATTTTTTTGATGCATTCCTGGAACATGTGGGTATTTTTCATTAAATAAATTAATTGCGTACTCGTACGAAACAGCTCCAATATTATCATAGCACTTTAAAAGATATACTCTTTATTGAACAGTTAGCATAGCTGAAAAATTGACAATATTTTGGAAATTATTTACCGAAGTTGGACGTGGACACGTTATATATATATATATATATATATATATATATATATATATATATATATATATATATATATATATATATATATATATATATATATATATATATATATATATATATATATATATATATATATATATATATATATATATATATATATATATATATATATATATATATATATATATATATATATATATATATATATATATATATATATATATATATATATATATATATATATATATATATATATATACATGGTGTTTCCTAATTGAATGTCAATATTTATGGGGGTGATTTTTGGGCCTATTTTAAGAAAAAACTTCATATGAACATATGTCCTAAACGTCTTACCTTTTGAGATACAGTTTTCAAAAATAAATAATTTATTATTGATATCTACAGTCAGTGGCACGCCACTGACTTCTCTTAAAATAAAAATAAAGTGAAATCTGTATTCAATTATGAGCAAATTTGATCTCTCGAATTTTTTTAGTCCGACGCACGGGTCTCATCTAAAAAAATAAAATCTACGTATGTCTTTGCAAGGTGATATTGTCATATGTATGTAACGATATTATTATGATCATGCAGAGAAACGGTTTTTATTTTTTTAAGCGAAAACCGTGCATCGGATCGACAAAAGTCAATTGGTCAACTTTGGTAAGAAATGATTTGGAATTTCAAAAATAATTTCAGGAAAAATCTCTGGCGTATCATCAATATTTGCCAAAATAGGCAGGTCAAATTACGTACGAACGCCACTGGTGGAAATTTAAAAAAAAGTGATACATAAAAAAATGCCTCTTGATTCATAGTACATGTATGACAAATTTCATTGAAAAATCTGAAGTGGTATTGTAGATATTAATAAAAAATGATTTATTTTTGAAAACTTTACCACCCTGTATTCTCGAAATGTAAGACGTTTAGGACATATGTTCATATGAAGTTCTTTTCTTAAAATGGGCTAAAAAATCACCCTCATAAATATTGACATTCAATTAGGAAACATCCTGTATATATATATATATATATATATATATATATATATATATATATATATATATATATATATATATATATATATATATATATATATATATATATATATATATATATATATATATCAGACATCTGCAAAACCTTAAAGTTCGTGGTCCAGGAGGTACTAAACGGATTTGAAAACTACTCCCGCCACTCGCTGATGACTACGATGAAGTAGAAATTTATCATTGAACCTATAGCCTGTTATGTACTCGATTCCCACATAGCCTTCATATACTAACCGCCCGCCCTCATTTGGAAAAATAGAACATAAGCACACACACGCAAAAGCAAATTCCACGCTATCGCATCACGATCGAAGAATCCAAACCGCTTTGAATCAGAAACGTTATTTAGAACGATTTGGGTAGGTACATATAACTACTGATGACGATTCTGGCATGCCGCATTGTTTATTATTACATTATATCAATACCTAAAGTCCACTGACGTAGGCGACTGTACGGTATTTCTAGAAAATCAGTTAATATCTACTTGATTGATGGTATCGGAAAATACCCAGTATTTTTAGGTCAGCTTACGGGAATGATAATTAATGTAGCGAAAATTTGAATAAGGTGAGTTTCGATTGGTCAAATATGTACGATAGTTATACAGATTGAGCGGGACATTCTTTATATAACATAAAAAATGAGTGAGCAGCAGAGCTCCTTCAATGAGGAATTTTTTCCTCATTACATACACATTTCCCTGCAGCCTGAAGAGGTGAACAAAATCATGAAACATGGCGGCGATTTCGGAAAACAGTTGAAGCTACTAAAACACTATCCTAACCCACGTACGAAATTTCATCCTTCTAACTGAATCTGGAAGAGCTGGAGAGGTGCGCAAAACCTTCAGAAATACTAAAAAACATGAACTCTTCCTATTATAAAAGAGCGCAAATTATACAAATTATACAAATTATAATGCCAAAATGCACCCCACTTGCATCAACTCAACCTACGTACCACGTACATAATTTGAAGCCTCGAACTCAATCTGGAGATGCTGTGAAGGTGCGTGAAACCTCAAAACACAACAATCTATACATAAAAATGTCCCAAGTTGGAGAAAAATTTCTGATAGTTTTGTTGTGCCTCAAGACCAACTCCAGATACCCAGCTAATTTGATCTGATTAGGGCCGCTGAAGATGCAGAATGACATAAAAATCGTGACCAAGGAGGTCTAAAACGGATTTTGAAACCACCGCTGATTTTCGATAACACGACTAAAAATGATAGTCGAAACACTTTATTAGATCAAATGAAATCAGCAGGCAATATTTATGTACAAAAGTTGGTATTAACCTTTCAAATAACGGAAATTTAAGTGGTAATATCTAGTAATCTGGTTATGACATAATATCTTTTATCTACTCCCATTGAATAATATATTCATTATTCAACTGCGTTTTAGCAATCAATAGTATCCATTACCAAACAGCGTGAGTAATAATAACTCACTGCTATAACTCCCTATCTAGTCTATTAAGATCCCAAGTAAGATCGACCGTCACTCATCTGCTAATGTCACTTGAATAATTCTGACGTTTTCAAATTAAGTTAATACAACCTAATTATTGTGAATTTTGTGCTGAAAAAGATGGTATTTATTGTTATAGTCGTAGATAAAGTAAAGTTTTCAACTTGCGGTAATGGTCATAACTCACTTGATGAATTACAGCACTCGCTTGCAGCTCGTGCTGCAAACTTCATCTGCGTGAGTTATGACCTACATTACCGCTCGTTGAATAATATATTATTATATCACTATATCGTTGATAGGCAGGAACCTGACATTAGCACGATAAGCCTGCATCTGCTAATAACAATATCGATGATTTCTGATTTCTGTCATTGGACCTGCACTTCATCACCTTTGTTGTTTTCGAGTGGCGAATGCGTGTTTGGTACTATCTATTCATTAATACAATAAATAGCAAAAAAACAATTAATTTGAAGACTGACACTTAATTATAACAAACTCGAACGGAAATGATCTATAAATTAATAGATAAATCAAGAATTTCTTCTAAACTGAATGCACAACTTTTATGGTAATATGAGCATATTATTTTCGCTAATTTGTATCAATTTTGTGATATCGGATAGCCCTTGAAGATAAGAGCTATATAAAATATACGTTCGACCGAACAACAATAACATCCACATCAAATAAATTAAATCAACATTATGCTTTTATTGCCTTTAAAATTGCACAATTTATTGACAAAACAAAACAACGAGATGATGGATTTCACACAAAATAATGCGTTCTGATGTAAACTATTAGTACCAAAAACAAATTAGGCCCACATTTCCATACAAAATAAATACAAACTGATATCGACGATTTCTGATTTCTGTCATTGGACCTGCACTTCATCACCGTCGTTTTCGAGTGGCGAATGCGTGTTTGGTGCTATCTAATCATTAATACAATAAATAGCAAAAAAACAATTAATTTGAAGACTGACACTTAATTATAACAAACTCGAACGAAAATGATCTATAAATTAATGGATACATCAAGAATTTCTTCTAAACTAAATGCACAACTTTTATGGTAATATGAGCATATTATTTTCGCTAATTTGTATCAATTTTGCGATCGCCCTTGAAGATAAGAGCTATATAAAATATACGTTCGACCGAACAACAATAACATCCAAATCAAATAAATTAAATCAACATAATATGCTTTTATTGCCTTTAAAATTGCACAATTTATTCACAAAGCAAAACAACGAGATGATGAATGTCACACAAAATAATGGAGTTCTAATGTAAACTATTAGTACCAAAAACATATTAAGCCCACATTTCCATACAAAATAAATACAAACTTTACATTATAAACAATAGAATAAAACTTTTTCGGAAACCGTGAATGAGTGAATTAACAAAAAAGTCCATTATTTACAATGCTAAAAAAATTTACCTTCCAGACGAATTAAAATCTATAACTTCCTTGACCAATTTTCGGAAACGAACAAAATCTCATTTTCTTGATAGACCTTATTACTCTACTTTTCTGAGCACTGATTGATAGATATGACCAAATTGAATAGCACAGGCATCAGCTTCGATTGAGAAAGATTTATTGTGAAGTTTGTATATATTTTTTTATGGAAATGTGGTGTGATTTTTATTTTTAGGTATTACATTGTTTAGTTTGTATATTGTTTTGATTGATGTGTGTTTATTTTTAAGTTTTACATTATTTAGTTACTATTTTTTTTTCGCTTTGTCAATAAAATGTATTATTTTAAGAAAATAAAGCATATTTGATTTGATTTGTGTCAATTGTTTTTTTGTTCGGAGACTATGCCCGTACTATTCGATGTGGTCATATCGATCAATCTATGCTCAGAATAGCAGTCCTCTACAGACTAATGAGGTACCTATATCAAGAAAATAAGATTTTGTTTGTTTCCGAAAACTGGCCAAGGAAGTTATAGATTTTAATTAATCTGGAGGTGATTGTAAATTTTCTTTGCTTTATAAATGATGGACTTCTTCATTCATTCAGAAGAAAGAATAGGGAGATGAACATGATGTCACCAGGATCTACTCGAATACTCGTGCTGTGGCCTGTGGCACCGAGGGTAGGGCATGAAAATACTTAATAAATAAAGCACACAGTTTCGAGTAAATATAAAGCAGGAAGCGTTAAAATTCAATTTTTCTTGAAATAAGGTTTGCAATGCACCTTCTTTTTCAGAACATACACGTAACGAATTCTGCAATTTGGGAATGGTGTCGAGTTGTGAAGAATTACATGAACCCCAGAAGGGAAGACAATAACGAAGATGTGATTCGAATAGTGCAACATAGGAAATCTTGTAGATGCCGTAATCCAAATCTCTTGAGATGGATTTGGTGGCAAAACAACCGTTGATAATAAACGCATATTTCAAACATTTTTGCATGCGCTCAACCAGGTTCTCGATAGAGGGCGGTGAGATCCATACGTAGGTACCTATTGTAATGCAAGGTCAACCGTGAATATCTGTGAATACGCCCTTGAATTTTGAATAATTTGCATTATTTATCAATTAACACATTTTTTAAATAACATTTCACATATTTTTATTGTACTCATTTAATACCAATATTTACCATCTTTGTGTAATCAAAAGCTTATTAAATGAAATACTTATTGTGTACCTTAATTTATTGAAAGTAGATCTGAGTAGAAACATAATAAGGTAAGTATTTTATTTCCAAAATGTGTAAGTTTTTAATATAATAGATCATATAGTATACTTACCTATAGAAAAATAAGTAATAAAAAAAATATCAATAATAATGAAAAACATTTTAAAGATAAAATAATTATGTTTCGACTCAAAATCTACTTTCAATAAATTAAGATATAAGATAAGTATTTCAATTAATCAGCTTTTAATTACACAAAGTAGGTATTATTATACGAATATAATAAAAATATATAAAATGTGATAAGTAATGCAAATAATTAAAAATTCAGGTATCTACTATTCACGGTTGACCTTGCATTACAGTACGTATGGCTGAGCGCCATCTATCACGAAAACGGTTGAGCGCAGTAAAAAATGTTTGAAATGAAATTTGTCGCAAATTTTATACTCTATAATTTTTGTAATAAATGTAAACATGATTGGAGCAATATATACCGAAATAATTGCGAAAAACTGTTTTTTTTACCATGAATAACTCACGACGCAGACACGAGATTATATGAAACTTTTGAGACAACTTTTAGAACGCCAAAATGAAGGTATATACAAAAATTCAGCTTATTATCTTTCATTCCGAGGTTGACCAATTTTTTATGCTAAAGTCACTGCACTATTGGGATCTGACATGTCAGCTGGCGAACTCTGGCGGCCAGATAGATGAAGTTTTTATTTCCAACATCAACATAAATGCAGTTGCATGACAAGTTTTTGATTTCTTACAAATGAGGTACCAAAAGGTGTATAATGGAAAGTGTTAATTTTGCAAAACGTAGAATCAGCAAGTCTAGAGAGTGTTGTTGCGTCAAAAATTGTAATTCTAAAGCATATGCAAATGCAAGTATTATATTTCATTGGTTTCCGAAGCCAAACAGATATTTTGTATTGAGAGAAAATCATTTTGGAGAAAAGGAAAAGCTTGATTTATTGAATGTATGGAAAATCAATCTGAAAAAGAATCACACAACTCTGAGAATGACGTGTTCTTTGTATTTTACAAAAGAGAATTACATTCTTCTAGGTGATTAAGTCCTATGATTGAAACTTAGATTAGTTCCCTTCATTAATGAAAACTCCAGATGCTGCAGCCAAAACATTCAAAATTTTTGGATCTGTGTCGCCTGGAAATTTATTGGTATTATTAGAAGAAATTTTCACAGTGATACGTGGTACGATAAATATGTCTTCTTCGATCTTGGAATATGACAAATTCATGGAAGATTAAGTGAAATGATGGAGTAACAAATTTATGTATATGATGCTTATTAGATTGAAGTTAGTTATGATAAGAATACACACGGAATGAAAAAGTTTTTCTTTTCATACTTATTCATTATTAATACATCTTGAGTTGCATTATGGTTGATGCCCACTATTGCCCACATTTGATTATTTGAAACATTATGATTTCTCATTGAATCCATGTATACCTACTACTGAATAAATGTTTTTCCTGAAATTCTGAATATATTTTGCCCAAAGTTCTTTCAGAAATAATTAAATGAAGATTTGGATAAAGAATCATCAATAAAAAGTCTTGAAATATGTTTATTGATAATTGCCCATCATATCTGGCCGAACATAAACTTCCTACATAAAAAAGCTTGAATTAATAGTTTCATATCACTTAAACAAATATATTTGATTTAGACTGGGTACTTTACAAATAAAATTAAATCAAATCAAAATAGATAAACAGAAAGCAGTAAAGTTGACTATACCAGGCCTCGAATTCTCATCATTTTTCCCACATTGTATTATGAATTTGGATCTTTCCAGCCTATCACCTTCTCTGTATTTTCGCTGGAGTAAATTTTCACCTACATGAAGCTTCATACTTTCACTCGAAACTTACATTGTTATAGGAAAAACTCAGAAAACCTTCAAATCTCTCATATAATTCATATAATTCGTGTTGAAAGTTGGTTTTGAGATGTTTTGACGTTATCAGATCCCAATACTGCGTAGGCATTTCTTTCAAATAAAACCCTACCGCATGTTTGAATGTCGTCAGCGTACCGTAGACAATGGATCGAATAGAATAGATAAAAGTCAATACAAAATAATTCCTAGTCCAAGTGTAACTACCCAGCGTTATTGAACTCCGTCAAATGTCTCGTTGCGAAAGGAAACGGTCGACGAGAGATTTGTAAAACTGACGAAAGATATGATAGATTTCAATACGGTTTTATAATGAAACGCGAATTACAATAACCTATTTCCTACGTCATGAGAATCGAAAGTTTGATTTGCCTTGAGCGCACCGTTCGGTCGGTATTCCGATTCGGTCGGAGGGTATTTAATTTCAATGAAAAAACAAGTGCGACACACGCATTCGACTGTGAAACTTGCGGAACGAGGAAAAAGCAATTCGGCCGTCTCTTCTTTTACGTTTCTCATGTGTAACGTCATAACTCTCGGCATGTGGGACTTTGAGGGGATTAATTTCGCGAATGCGAAGGAGATGAATAACAGGAAGTAGAGGGAAGCGCACGCTACTAAATGTATTTTCCGTCGACCTCTAAATAAAAGCTTACTTCAACGTACACGAAATTGATCATTAATGACCCATTTCAAGGTACAATTTCTCCTATTTTAATGTATGATACTCAGTTGGGTATACAGTTTTATCAGTAAAAATAATTATATCTGATTTGGTGTTTCTCTTTAAGTGTCTGAATAATCTTGTTGACTCTAATGATTTACTTGGCCAAATTTGCCTTCACGTACCGTTCAGAAGAACTAGGAGTGACAACTTATTCGCGTACCCCGTCTGTCGTACTAACTATATGACTAATGCACCTATTAATAGAATGTTGGGTTATGGTAATCGCTATTTAAACGCCGACTTATGTTTTTGTACCTCACTAAAGCAGTTTCGCTGTGAGGTAAATGCTATGTTAATCTAGATTTAAGATTTTTATTTTTTGTAAATGGGCTTCCCGTTGATAAATAAATAAATAAATGATTGTCATGGGCAACCAAACACAGAAGTATTCAGCACGAAATAGTTGAATTATTCTGTGTCTGTACTGTTATTCCACAGAGAAAAGGAATTCATAATTCAAATCGAAAAATTTAACTCTATACAAAATAAAGTAGAAAAGGCGGAAAAAATTTTATGCAATAATCGTTCGAAAGTAATTAACACTTCAGTTCCACCAGTTCCACATATTCCTTATCGAATATTGCAGGTAATGTGAACTATTCAGAATGTCACATGTCTAATATTCCATCTATGAATGTCTCAAATTGTTCCATCGGGAGCACAAATATAAATATTTCGAAATGAACATAGGAATTTATATCTGAAATGTATCTGTTATGCAAAATAAAAATTTATTTCAATCAAGAATTTATACTCAATTCATGATGAGGTCGACGGAAAAATCTTGTAATAAACTCGTTTATCAATGTAGCGATTAATGGTCTCGAACTATTAACGCGCTCGCTCCGCTCGCGAGTTAAAATATCTCAACCATTAATCGCTGTCATTGATAAACTAGTTTATTAAATAACTATAAATAACTTATTTCTAATTTTTTCTCGGTAAACTGTAGTCTTGTGCTTGGATGACGAGTTGAGAAAGTGTAGTAGTTGCACAATCGAAGTGTTGGATGGAAGTTGTGTATCTTTGGATTGAAATTTGACAAATCAATAGGGTTTTAACTGAAACTTAATATTTTTAGGGATAAAACGACTCGAAACATCAACAAGTCAGTACCATATTTGAGTCAATTTGCGGAATCTAACGAAGTGAAGAATGCATACCACGTGATCATGCGACTTCGTGTTCAGTTATGGAAGGTCAGTAACGTAGAAAAGTTTGTTTTGGGGGAGCACTGAGAGAATGAGACGAAGTCGTATGACAAGTGTCGATTACGTGGTTTGCAATGTTATCTTTTGAATCTGTAAATTTACTCCAGTAAAGTTATATTTAAACAATTTCGCTACCATCCCAATGGCTATAATTTTTCCGCTAGAGAATAGTTGATTAAATCCTTTGAATTATGTAGTTAATATATTGTTATTAGTTAATATATGAACTATATTCCGAGCTGACCCGACCGTTTTAGTGAAAGTGCTCTAACTGTCTGAAATTTTTTTCGCTATAGCGGATATTTGTGTAGATAAAAGATTGGAATCGAAAGTCATGCCTAGAAGATAAATATTTTCTTTAGCTTATTTACACTCCTATATATTTGTACTTTCGGTACCCCGGTTGCAGAATCTATGAATAAAACGGCGCTATATTTTATATTCATATTTAAATCGTACAAGATTTTCCGCGGGAGGTCCGTCTATATGAATTTTTTCAATAAAGGTCATCAAGTATGCCTTAATGCCTAAAATAGAAACAAATTATTGTGATTTGTGACACAACTGCACGACGGCTTAATGTTAGGGATCCCTAGAACTTGCAATTGAGATACAGTTCAACCAGCTCGCGACGTATCTGCCAATTTGTCTTTAGGCTCATAAGATCTAAGCCCCTCAAGGACCAGAGAGAGAACCTTTACAGGTCTCTACAAACTCAGTAGGTTGGCACCTGAGTTGAGATTGCAACGTCTGGGTTTCACACCTTGCCCAGCATGCAGGCTATCAACCACACACTTCCCCCACGAAGCCAACAATAATGGAATGGACAGATGGAACTTGACCGTGAATTCCGTTCATAGTGCCACTGGTCGGACATTCACATGAATGCATTTCCTTACAATTTAGGATCTTGGTCGATCGTATGCTATTGCAAATTGAGACAATTTGTCACGGATTGCGCATAGATTCGCAACACCAACGCGTTTGGAGGAGACATCGTAAGCTAGGCACAAAACATCTGCCTCTGTTCCGTGTTTACCCACTGGTCATATTATAGGACTGACCACCAGGTAGATCCGTCATGATTTTAATCCATCGAATAAGCATAATCATGATCTAGAACAGAAGTTTCCAAACTTTTTTTTCTCATAGACCACTTAGAAAATTTTGCTGGTTCCGGTGGACCCCCTGCAGCTACATTTCTACCATATTCCCAAAATTCGACAAAAAATTTGAAGATTAGATCTAACTATGGAAATTTGTTTGCGGCTGAGTTCCAACAACGAATTAACAGTCTTCGAAAGAAAAGTGGGAATTCATTGGTTAATCAATTAATTGATTGGGCTGTGAGTAGATGTCTCTCGTGGACCCCTGGGGGTCCACCTGGACCACTTTGGGAATCAGTGATCTAGAGCAAATATAATTCTGTCCAGAGAAGACTAACTCTTCGGTCACCCTAATTCCATAATCTAAGGCTAAGGGAACCAGAAAGCGTGAGCTCTAGCGCCGTTACTGATGTGAGGTTAAAATAGCGCGGGCGTCAAAATGAATCTCGAAGGATCACCATTCCGCTAATATCTGTCCTAAGATGATTCTATGCTCTCGCTTAGTAGATATTTGACGATATTTAAAGTATTATTCCGGCGAATAATTCAAAACATGGCAAATCACTTCATCCCAAGAACGATGATCTTATTAAATCTGATCATAGTAAACTGCATCTTGTACGTGTTCGATCACATAAGGGATTTCCTCACTCAATACCATAATTCTGGACGTGATTCACGGGGTTCACGTAATCTAGTAGTTCCAGTGCACAACTTAACTTTGACGGCTTAAGGTCCGCATGTAATGTGCATAGTTATTTAACAGACTGCAATTAATGGAAAAATTTGGAAATAACAGAATTTTATTTAAACGAATATAAAGAAGATGCTGCTACAACACTCTTTTTATTCTGTGAACGAGTATTTAAATTGCAACTCTCTGGGATTGTGAAATTGTGTATTTTTGAGTGTTAAGCCGCGGTCACACTAGGCTGTTAAGCAGCCGCTACTAACCAGCCGCTGGCAATATCGCCAGCCGCCAGCTGGATCTGAAGGGTTCACATTATAAACCTACTAGCCGCTAGTACAGTTATTGCTGGTGACTTGAAAGCTGTGTAAACGTCATCTGCTCCCGCACCACTCTTCTTAGACTTTTTCACTTTATAAACTTCATTTCGATACGTATCGCGTAAACTTTTTATTTTTTTCTTCAATTCTGCTTTAAGTCTTTGTTCTTCAAGTTTTTCCAGTAACTCCTTGTAAGCCGAATCTTTGGCATTTCTGTTGATGTAGTCTGCAGTCGAAGCGTCCCACAGGCATGGAAAATTTTGAAATATATCTAGGAATGTAATTATGTCTTCACCTGACCACTTGTTGCTGTCAACCATATTCACTGTTAATCGCAAAAATAAATAGAAAATACAGTAAACGAATCCAACACTGCAAAACAAACTAGACACGTGTTAATTCACCAGCCGCTTGTTAGCTACTAGGGGTTCACATTGGCTGTCTGGCGCCAGCGAGGAGATCACGTGACTGCCAGCTGAGGGTAAGCAGCGCTCAAAAGTTAAACATGTTCAACTTCTGATTGTGGCTAGTAAACACCAGCCCGCTGGCATTTACCAGCCGCTAGTGCTGGGTCAGACTAGGCTGCTTGCTGGCAATATTACCAGCGGCTAGTTAGTAGCGGCTGCTAAACAGCCTAGTGTGACCGCGGCTTTAGTTGAGTCAATAAATATCAGTCTAGATAGCAGTAGATTATAAATAACTCTTTTATATATTGAACATTATTATGAAGTATCTTATTTGTGACATATTTCTATGCTGTAGTTGAAGGCCAATGAAATAAAAATAATTTTTGATTTTGATCAGTGCTGTACACTCGAGAAGGATCGAGTCGGCGATTCTCTTTTTGCTTTCTTCTCATATCAGCTATACGTAAAGACCCTAGCGTCATCATCGAATAATAGCAGGATTGCCGTGAAGAAATGCAAAACTCTCGGTGTAGGGATTCATATAGCCAGTTCCCTTGGGGAATTATTTGCTGATTTGTAATTATCAAATGAATTTCCTTATTCAAAGATACTTCGGTCTACGAATAAACTTGACTCTCAAATTTATTCTAAAAGAGTTTGCTTTATGTGACTGCGAGCACGTTGTCCACTGACTACGCCTTCCGAACGTCGATGATATGCGCTCTGCTGGCACAAATGTGATACTGATACGCTTAAAATATCCCTGCAGTAACAGCTGGAGGGACATAATCATGTCGCCGCCACTAATCCAGTAAATTGCCATTTATTAACGCCAGTTTGATAGAAATATGTTCGTTCTTAGCGCCAATTATTTCTCGGTATTAGTATTATTGAAAGGGAAATTATTGGAATCAATATGTTAATAAGAATTTATTGATAAAATTGTTTTATTAATTTGCTCGTCTATTTTTTGAAATAATAACGGTATATATGGAGAGGATTAATAGTATGATTGTTTATGATCACCTAATTATTTCTTCGAGAATCCCTTCAGTTAGTGTTCTATTTGATTCTCCAAAATGTTGTTTAGTATCAAGGCTAACGTTGTATAGAATTGAAACTTTTCAATATATGGTCCCGATTTTAATACAAGCAAGACGTGAGAAGAAGTTCATAACAGAAAATTGCTGACCACGTTTGATAACACAGATTGCAGAAAAGTGGTAAACCAAAGTACTTAAAACCCAAATTTCCATCTTCAACACGAACACAAAGAACAGATGTGAGAGGTCTTTCACCTTTGTGGACATTAAAATCTGGAATAAACTGACAAACCAAGTAAAAATTTCAAAACCAAAGCACTTCTTGAAGTTAATTACGCAAAAACTTTTAGGAAAGTAACAGAGTCTGTAAAACACAATATTCTTCTTATTAATTTTCTAGTAAAATTTTTATTTGTTATTTGCGATTTTTAATGTTTTTCTTCGAATGAATTTGGAGTCGTGGATTGACCAAAGTTGATGGTTCAGTAATAGTCCATGCTTATAATATTCTCCCTCGCCGTACGGTTTGTTTATGGCTGTGTACCCCTCGTTCTTTTAGTGGGCTACATGAGCCCCTGCCCCCTGGATAATCCCTGTCCTGTAGTTCATTTTTCTTGTTTGATTTTTTTGCTTTGATTCTCTAGTTAAATTTTTGTTTGGCTTTTTCTCATTTTCCTTACTTTTATGTGGAACAAATGTTATCGGTTTTTATAACCGTGAGAAAGTCCAACCTTGTCAAATAGTTGAAGTTATAAATTGTAATTAGAATTGGTTTTGAGTAATTTGGCAAAATAACCAGTTTGATTTGATAACCTCTTTTTAAATCCCTGCTATTAGAGAATAATTGACTCACTGATTATTGACTTAACTTTGACTTATAATTAAAGTAATTAATATATAGATTATATATCTTTATATTTGGTTCTATATGACCAAGATATTCTAGTAAGAAGGGTTGAAGATCTGAACAAAATCTTGAAATGTTTAGCGAATTGCAATTTTGCAGACTTCACTCACCATTTATTCTTGTGATTTTCCTCGGCCACCGTCATCCTCTGCCTTGTGGCCGCGTACACGTCGTCGTTCGCATGCACACGTATCTTGTATCGAATCGAGCCCAGCATCTCGAGCGGGCCTCGCGGGGGACCAGTCTGCCTGAGACATTCAAAGCTGCCGCCCGGGCCTTCCATGTCTTGCGTCGAGGACATAGCGAATGAGAAGGAGGCAGTAGCGCCTGCCGACGGGAATGACAATTGCTGAAAAGGAAAAACGAAATTAAATCCCTTTCCTCCGCTTGAAGCTTTAAAATTAAATATTTACACCTTCAAAATACGTTCGATTCCGTATATGAATACTTCAGTGTGAGTTCTTTTTCAATAGGAATGTACTCAAAATACAAGGAGGTTTATAGGAAAATACGTGCTAGTTAATGACAACGCGTGTTAATATTAATCATATGCGGTTGACAGGTATGTCAAAATAAATTACGTATGAAGTTGTATCGATTATTTTTTACGTATGATTTTCAACCAATCAGAACGATCAATTTAGTTAAGTTACCATGTATAATTTCGATTATATAACTCATGTATGAATAAGCCAATAGAATCCGTGAATTTTGCCTAACTACTGCGTATAGATAAGTGAATATACCCTTGACGACGTGATATAATCGTTTTGGTGTTTCGCCTCGTGTCAAAATGTGAATTTTTTCATATTGACGATATTTTGACGTTTGTCAAAAAAAAATAATATTTTATATTCGTTATATAATCGTAACGAATACCACTCGAGCAATCGAAAATAATCGTTATACTGACCTCGTCACTCGACGTATTTTCTTAAAACACCACTCGAGCTGCGCTCTCGTGGATGTTTCGCAAAATACGTCTCGTGACTCGGAAGTATAATCGATTATTTTCGATGCTCTTGTGATATTATGAATGATAATACCTGATTATACATAGAGTAGCTCTACCAATTGAAAACTAACAGGACCGTCGAATTTTGACGTTTATCAATAACTGTTCAGAAATGAGTCGATTCGGAGATTTTTACTTAATATACTAAACAAATAATCGTATCAAATACAATGCGTACTTCAAAATAAATATGGTTATACATCTCAAACTTCCTGCATAATTACAAATCTTGTCAGTTTGACAGAATAACTGTCACACTCTTTGTAATTATGCAACAAGTTATCGATGTATAACCTGATTATTTTGAAGTACTTATAGTATTACTACTGATAATTTTTACTAACTATAGTATCCAATCAAATTACTTAATTTATTCATGTGTCAAATTTCATCCAATCACCTATGGATTACAGCGATAATAACCTACATGTGGTGTTTTCGACAAAGAGGATCATCAAGTTTTTGATTGATAAAATTAATTAAACGTCAAACTGACAACTGGTTTAAAAATGTCGCGAAGATTTGGTAATGCATCTGACGATGCAATTAATGATATTATATCTAGTGATATACCGAAAAATACAAACAAATCAAAAAAATATGTATGGAAATAATATATCTCAAGTTTTGTGCGACCAGAGAATACGAACTGAATGCTGAAACGAGTTTGCCTAATTTGGCTAATATATTGACAGATTATGCGGTAAATATGAGAAAAGCTGACGGAACTGAATATAATGAAGCGATTGTAAAAACAATTTGGAATACTACGAGTAAGTAACTCGAGGAAAAATACTTCAATGACTTCAAAATTGTATTCGACCCGTTTACCAGTGTGATATTCAAAAATGCGCGAGATGCAAGAAATGCAAAACGTAAAAGGTTACAGCAGGGTCCAAACAAGCGAAAATGCAGTTCAGCAAATTTGAGTTCAAGTGATTTGGCTAGAATCATTGAATTATTGAATGAAAGTACACCAGAAGGTTTACAGAAAAAATTTTACCATATAGTAGCTGTTGAGTTATTTCACGCACTTGTCAAAAGAACCAACCAGGAGCTCTAGTCAAGTTATGATTATCGATAACACCAAACTTGACTCTGATTGGCTTATCAAGGTGTTTTCAGATGTGTGTATGTGACAGTCAAACGTCAAATATAAATAATCACGCTATGCACGCATTTAAAAATGGGCAGAATTGCGATAAATTCCATCGAATCATGGAAAAAATTGATGAAAATGTACAGAAAAATACGAAGAAATCGAAGGTGTATGTTTGTAAGCAATTTATTAGATGAAGCAACGCCGTCGATAGGCAAGCTGCTTTATCAAAGTACTGATGCTTCTGCTTCATCCTGAGAAAAATTGATGGTTCTGATTACAAGGAATGTGTCTGGAATACGAGTGCTATTACAATAAATATAGAGTTTCGACCCATTCAAAGATATCATTTTTCAAGTAGTTGCTTCAAGGTAACGCACATAAATGAAAAATCAGTTCGGCACTGTTGACCCATGAAGAACATCAAGAGTGTAGGTACTCATTGTACTCGTTTGATGTCAATGTTTCCTGTTTATTATTGAACTACATTCATTCATCTGATCAACTTCTTAATTTTTTTGCTAATTTCCTCTAACTCTGCAGAATATTTCATCAGATTTTTTACGTTTCACTTTGTTTGTGAAATAGTCTATAATAATCTAATAATTACTCAATTTATAGCATAAGTCTGACGATTTATTTCATAACTCAACTGAGTTGTTTGAAGAAAACAACAATTAACTGAGTTTTGTTATGAAATGAATCGACAGACTTATCGCTAAAATTCAAACACTTGTGGTATTACGACTGATAATAAAAATATCTCACAGCCCCAAACATATATGTCGAGTAAATATAACAATTTTAGTGAAATCACTTTACTTGATTTATAATTTTGATAATAATTGCCTATCGTATTACATATTAACTCCCATTGTGACGAAATATACTCTATGATGTGAGTTAATGTAGTGGAAATACGAAGATCGCTATCAAGAAACATATTCTGAAACTAGAGATATGAAAACTCAGATTTCCACTCTTTGTAATTCAATTTCCCGCCAGGGCTGCACTGAGAACATCACAAGAGCAAACCATTTTCCTTCTTCAACGTGGAAATCCAAAGGGGAATTATTCAAGAGAAGTTCCTTTGGTTGTTGAAGTATCATTGACATTTTGTGAATGAAATTCTCATTATTGGCGCACATAATGAGTTGTTTTATGAGGGTGCATAATTATTACAAAAAGTTCCGAATTCTATGAAATGAAGGAATTAGAAGTAAAATGTTTTTAGTTTCATTGTGGTTATCTTCTGTTTTTCCGAAAAAAGACTCCTGTAAATGATTATATGTAAAGAAAAAACTACTATGGTGATAGTATAAACCTTGTATAATGTATATGCCTCAAAATCAGTCACTGATACTAAATTTCAGCACATTTGTGTGATATAAATAAATATAAATATAAAGGTTAGAAGTTGCTTCACTTTTCCTCTTCGTCGTCATTTTCCTATTTTTTCTACTGTTTTTCTTGTCTCTCGACATATCGTGCGTTTGTCTTTCGATTTTCCTACTGCTTTGTCTTTCGACCTTTCTTCTACTATGTCTTTTTTCTTCGTCCAAGAATACCTACATGTGCTACCGTAATGCCGACATCATTCGGTAATTAGCAATGTACTTGACTAATTCGGAAGCGGACTTCCTTACCGGAATCCGTTGACGTCCGTAGGATTTAATCCGCTCCGTTGTTGATTCGCCAACGAGTGCTGCCATCCCACAGTTGATCTGGAAATCTTCTTCCTGACGGATACCGTTTACACAGCCTAATCAAGTCGACCCCTCGTCAACAGCACACCAGTATCTTTCGCCGTCGAATGAAGATGTATGGTATATATATATATATATATATATATATATATATATATATATATATATATATATATATATATATATATTGGCGGCTCGTGAGGTGTTGGTTTAAGGAGGCTACAAGAGGTGTTAAAAAACGAACCGTAGGCGAAAATTTTTAGGATTTCAAGGTCAACCACCTTATAATTTAAAGAAAATCAAAGTAAAACAGGCACTCTAAAATATTAATTTCTTTGCGAAAAAAATTGTTTTCACTTTCGAGTGTCTACCTTGAGACCTACAACTCCTATTTACAATTATTCACAAAAACTCTTTTCAGCCATTTAATCAATTCATCTATTCATCAAATTTTTTTTTCTTTCACAAAATAGGTACCTACCTACCTACTTAACGAATTTGTTACCTATTCAAGGAATTAATCAATTGTTGCCCAGCAAGAACCAACGGTGAGAGTTTTTTCTTGCTAAAAATAAAATAGGACCCTCCCAAAGATATTAAAAAATAAAACAGACAGAGAAATTTTCCCTAGTAAAAAGTAAACACTGCCAATAAAATAATTTATTTTTTACCTGTGATCCGATTAGCCAAGAATGTCTCTCATAATTTCTGATATTAAAAGTGCGATTCTGTTGTTTGTTACGCTGCACCAAATTGTTTAATTCCGGGGTAGGTCGCAATGTTTTTATTAAAACTTTATCGTCATAGCTTAGCGCACTAAAGTTATGGGATAACAAATATTCCACTAAGTCACCATTGAAATTTTTAAAATTAACTTCGGTAACCGAACTCATTTTAAAAACAATACGCGAGCATAATAAATAAAATAAACTGACGATTAATGCTTTCCAACGAATTCACTCGATTTTACCCGAAAGCCTATAGTTGTGATTGGTTGACATTGTGTGAGAATTAATGCATCCTTTTTGAACCGAGCAGCTAGCTTCAATCGGTGTTGCTTTTACCCGTGTTTTCTATAAACAATGAAGTGAATAAGGTATATTTATTCTCAGCGTTTCCTTTTCTCTCTGGCATGACATATGGAATAATGAAAGCGTCTATACCTTATTAAGCCTCTGCAGCATTGCCACTGTTTATATAAAATCTTGAAATGAATGAAATGCAGTAAGCAGTAAATGTAAATACCTTCTATCGTAATTAATAAATTATATTATATAATGTAGGTTGAAAGGAAGGTAGGTGCATAAAATAATATGATTTTGATTAATATGAATATGCTGAATGCTGACTATTCAATATAATATAGTAGTGATACACGGAATATTATTGAGGAGGCGGCTTAGCCTCCTCTGCAGCCTTCGAATAGCCGCCCCTATATATATATATATATATATATATATATATATATATATATATATATATATATATATATATATACCCCAGAAATCGTGGTCCAGGATATGTAATGGATTCAAAAATCAATCCTGCCCTTCTTCGTTGAATTTGGATACAGTGCAATGTTTTATTTTTCTGGGGGATAATACGACTAAAAACCAGGAATTCATATTAGACTTTTTTTTTCATGGTCCCAAGTAGGTATCTTCTTATGGTAGAGTATTTATATGTACGCGAATCTACTTTCATAATATATAACAATAACATTTTGTAGAAAAGAAGACATCGGGAAAAATCCAATAGCTCTTAGCTCATAATTGGTCAATTTAAAATGGAGAACTTGTACTTTATCGCCTCCTTATTAGTTGGAGAGCTTTTTTTTTATTTTTTAACTCGAGGGACCTACAGTTTAACGCCGGTTCCGAACGGCCAATGGGCTTGTAATCTGAGTACATTACCCAACATTTTTAATTATTATTAACCACTGAAAACCGGACATATACAACACCCAAGAGCGCGGTGGGAATCGAACCCACAATCCTCGGTATACAAACGGCAGAAGGCAGTTCACCTTACCGCTGGGCTACCGAGGCCTCTAGTTGGAGAGCGTCAGGTGTACTATATATATAGAGATAGAACCCACAACATCTGGACGTCATTAGCAATAGTCCAATAATAGACAATCGTGTCGAATTGCGTCCATCGAAGAAAATGATCAGTTTGGCGAACAAAAAATTCAAACGCCTAGAAAGTTTCTGCCTTTATTCACGGATATTTTCATATTATTAACTGTTCGATTCGACTCCTGGCGGTTCCGCATCGAAATAGAGAATGTGAAAGTTAGATTCATAACATCCATGAATCCGCGGAATTAAACGATGCAACGAGGACGTTGAAGTTGATTTAAATGGAAATATTATACCATCATAAATATAAACACACAGTCATAAACATAATCCTTGGTAGCTTCTACAAATATATATATATATATATATATATATATATATATATATATATATATATATATATATATATATATATATATATATATATATATATATATATATATATATAAATATATATATATATATATATATATATATATATAAAAATATATATATATATATATATATATAAAAATATATATATATATATATATATATATATATATAAAAATATATATATATATATATATATATATATATGTTACCGTAAAAGTAGATATTGCGGCAAATGTACACATTTTTCGGTAAATGTGCACATTTGCCTTCTCGTTTGGGTAATGTGCATTCAACTAACATTTACAATTTCAAAGAAGGGAAATGTACATTGAATTCACAATGACCATGTCGTTTTGGTAAATGTGAGCATACAAAATACGAAATTGCAAGTGCTAATAATATGGTGCGCATGCGCACTTGTGGACAAGGGTTTAAAATATGCATCTGTAAAGGAACATGTTCCTCAAAAAAATGCAGTTGTAAAAATGCTGGAATATTATGTAATTCCAAGTGCCACAATAGCAATTCTTGCTCAAATAAATAAAACTTTTTTCATTATGAAACTTCTATAATATGTTCCTTTATAGTTTTATAAAATTTAATTGTTATAATGAAGAAAAGTATGTTATTATTATTATTTATTTGATTCCCATCGTGTTGGTCCTGAAAAACTAGGACGAAAATTATATTTATGAATATTGGGATCATTACCTACGACATATTATATAATATGCATAGAAAAGTATGTTTGTCATTTACATTTTTTAATTAAAAGAATTTTCGTTATTAAAGCCTCTTGTATCATGTTTATTTAAATGAATATTTTTTTACTGCAACAACATTCTTAATTCATTTTTATTCCAACTTTTCTTAAAACATGAAGGTAAGAGTATACATTCACCAAAACGTGAAGGCAAGAGTACACATTTGCCGGGAAATGTACATATACATTATATTCAGTTCACATATACCTAACTTTTTGGGAAATGTACACATTTTACGGTAAAAGTGAACATTTCCCAAGAGTGTACATTTACCGTAACATATATATATATATATATATATATATATATATATATATATATATATATATATATATATATATATATATATACAGGTGTCCTAAAAGCAGCCGTCCAAAAAAAAGGAAGTAAAAGAGGTCATTTCCAATCAAAATAAATATTATCCGATTGTTGATTGTTTAAAAGTAATTGCGCTTTTAGCGATTTCTCTGAAAATCTTTTAATGCGCACTCAGTCGAAAATTAACATGCATGATTCCATTATTTATTTGTTGGCCAGTGTGACCTTCCCATGAGTATGAATTTGATGCATAATTGTTGTTTTCATTAGCTAGAAAAAATAATTTTTCAATATGTTCTTTTTTGTGGTATATTTTCTGCTAAAGCCACCACATATGCAAATAATTATTATGTTGAACTAATAACATGGAAAAAAATTGCATATCTCAGACTACTGAGAGCAACAATGTGCTTATTATTGATACCAATGGAAAGGTACTCTTCAAGGTCACACTCGCAACAAATGGCAAACAAATGCATAATGTTAAACTTTTTGTTAAGCGATTTTCTTACATAAAACAAAAACGTCAATTTCTTTTAAACCATAAAAAATTGGATAATAACATTATGGAGATGGATTGGAAGGAATCAAAGCAGTTGCCAGGCAAATAGATTGAAAAGGAGGAAGTTTGCGGATGGATAGATGTCAAGAAAATTTAGTATAAACATATGTAAATTGTAATTTAAAATAGTTGAAATGTACAAAATCTCACACCCAATGTGTATACTTGATTAAATTTATAGGTTTGAATGTTATTAAGGTTCTTTTGTCAAGTATACCTCCATAATCATTGCCAATATTATTTAATATGGGCCTGCAATTCTAAGAAATTCTATTGTAAGTTAACCCGTACTCGACTCAGAGACGTGTATTTTTGGATGTCAAAACGCCAAACTTGCTTTTTGGCCGATCGGAACCCATTCATTGCCATGAAGCTCATTTTCGGCCTCCCGAAATGGCCCCGATTCTAGCGGCCCTTCTCCTCCTCGTTGCTCTTGCAAAAAAAAACGGCCTCCCGCTTTACGTCGAACCAATTATTTCTATTACGTCAGCGCTGCTGCGAGCGTGTACAAATAATAATATATAATTCAATATATTTGTAACACATATTATATATTATACGGAGTTTTCTATTCGCCTATTAATATAATTATATATATATATATATATATATATATATATATATATATATATAAAAATATATATATATATATATACAGGCCGTTTTTTTTAGCTGAACCCACTATTGCTATCTCGGAAACGGAGAGACCTACAAGGTCGGTTAAATTGGATAAAAGTCTCCAATTTTGGGGAGCAATAATAAGCTTTTTGCAGATCTTGAATATCAATGTTTGTTCTTGAGATATTATAATCATGGTTCATTAGAAAAACCCTCGAGTAAGAGCTGTACAGTGAATAACAGAGGTGGCGATACTGAAATTGACGCTTTTTTATTCGATTGTAATTAATAGCTGAATTTGTTACAACAGTGGCTACTAAAATTGATGAAAAAATCTAGAGGCCCATATTTAAAAAATAAAGCTGATGATGGAACCTAATGAACGAAACGTCGCATTGAAATTTGGTTCATATCAGATTATAACGAGTATGAAACATTATTGAAACTCTCCTGACTTTTTCTTATATCATTCGAAATGGAGGCGGTAGAGCCAAAAAACGACATTCGACTATTTTAGTTTTTGGCGAATATCTCAAAAACAAACATTGATATTTTAGATCTGAAAAAGGCTTATTATTGCTCCCTAGAATTTGAATTTTTTATCCAATTCAACCGACCTTGTAGGTCTCCCCGTTTCCGAGATAGCAATAGTGATCATCTAAAAAAACGGCCTGTATATATAAATATATATATATATATATATATATATATATATATATATATATATATATATATATATATATATATATATATATATATATATATACTCGAATTGTAAACGCCAAGAGCTCTTAGAATTGTTCTTCTGGAAATAACAATGAATAAATATCTACATTATTCCAACAGCTTATCAACTTGACAAATACACTTGGATCATACTCATTATCTCGAATATTTAGTGCATGTCGTCTTTAGGAATTATAAGACCTACATTTTATTACTCAAATATTATTTTTTCCTATCTTGATATTAAGAAAAAAGCTGAATAACATTGTATTGTATTGTTGTTTGATTATGACACCGTCTGTTCAAATGCGTCACGGTAGTGAACATACTTTTTACTCGTATTTTCCAGGAAAATAATAGACTGGTGTAGCGTATCGGAAGAAAATAGTCATGGGCAGGAGTAGTTTTTTTAACCAATCAAATCAAGAAAAGGATACAAGTTGATCATACTCAATTTAACAGGTTCGCGTCGATGGTTGGGTATACCGATAAATTCAGGACGAAAATTTTTTATGTCTCATTTTTGTTAAATTGTGTTTTTCTTGTATGAATAAAGTGTTTTTGAACAGTAAATATGAGTTTTTTTGTAGTTTGATTCCATTTTCGATGTGCACCACCGGTGGTTCCTGACGCCACCAATGAATATTTTTTCGTTGTTGGCGTCGGGTACCACCGGTGGGTGGCCACCATGTAAAATCGATTGGAATTTGTTTTTTTTGAGCATAAACGTTTTTTTTTATAGTGTTGTTAGTTAGATTTATGTTCTTTCAGTACCATAGTAAGGTATACTTATTCATGTTAATTTTTTTTATATTCAGACTGTTGTTGTTTTTGTTTTAAGACTAAACTTTTTTTTTTATTAGTATGTTGTTATTTAGATTTATGTTTTTTTAGTTCGTAGTTAGGAATACTTACTAATTCATGTTCATTTACTTCATAGTTTTGAAATGATTTGAAAAAATAAGCATATATTTTTATGTATCTGTATGTGTTTTCTCTTACACCTATCTCAGTTTCTCTTACACCTATCTCAGTGGATGAGTGCGCAATCGGTGGTACCCAAAGCAACATGTACTATTCCTATAGCCGTTGCCTCAATATCAAAAGCCTATCTTTGACGTGTGAAATTTTATGTGAGTCTAAACTTTATATTGATCAGTGGCCACCGATGGTTTCCATCGTCTGTGAGGATAGATCGTTTGGGGGCCACTGGTGGCGCACATCGTCGCGAACGTGTTAATATATTACCTCATGAAGTGAAATAGGAAAATTCTACAATAATTTAAAAATTATCAACTTTCCAAAAGAGCGGGACAAATACTTCTAACATGAAAAGTTTGAACATTAAAACATAATTAATCAAGGAGCATTAATGTTCAAACTTAGACTTTCAGTGTTATCGCATAGAAAAATTTTTTTCATTGTAAAGAAATAATATTGAATATTTGGAAATTTTTTCAAATCCTAAACACAGTGGCGGATTTAGATATTTTCCGCTAGTAGTCGCCCCTACCGACCTCTACAATTCGATACCCTAGTTCACAATCACATAATTACAATTTCTTCAACTATTGCGAACTGGGGGATCGATGTTTCACTTTCTAGATTATTTTTATAATCCAACGATTTAGGTAAGATTGCACAAGAAATATTTTTTGGGCATATTTCTGAGATAATAATATCTCAATCATTTACTAGTACTACTAATGAGGCGGGGTAAGGTATACGTTTAAACAATTTTTATTACGTTTACTTATATTTTAAACAAAATATATTCAATTGTCTGGTAACAATCCGGTTGATGATGATGATGAAATTCAATAAATGAAGTTATGGAAGTTTTACAATACCTTTTTGCTCGATTTTTTATTCGCAAAATTATCGATTATATCGTCGTATGAAATCTTGTTCATTATTTCTGACTCTATGCACAAAAGGGCTGAGGCGTTCAGCTTTTCTTGGCTTAAGGTAGATGTTAGATAATTTTTCACCCGTTTTAAGCAAGAAAAGCTTCACTCACACGAACAGAGCTCACAAAAAGTATTGAAATTCACATTTTTGAGCCCAAACATTAACTATCATGTAGCTTTCGAAGCGCTTTTAGCTCAAAAATAGCGGGAAGTTACAGGAACGGCCAGCAGGGTCGACCGTTTTTCAGATATTTTGAAAATTTGTCGACAATGATATCTGTCGAATGCATCAACCAATTATTTTCTTCTTTGGGTCAATCGACGCAGTTCGATAATAATAATAATAATTCATTGATTTTCCACATATAGAAAGGAAACATGTCATTCAAAAAACAGAAAACTTCAAATATTGACTACACGATTCCTACGTGAATATGAAATTCTTCGATATTGTATGGCTCAAACTGTAAGAGAAAACGATAAGGAGATTTGCCGAAAGATACATGACCATATAAATTTTGAATGTTTACTGGTAAACTGTTGTTTACTGGTAAACTGTTAAACAGTTTACTGACCATATACACCGGGCCCTTTTCAGTTCAAGACAAAGAATAATATATAATATATATAATAAGGACAAGAGCTGAATATATTTTGAAATTGATCGGTTTGTTAGCTTAAGAGATATTAAAAAAAAAACATTTTTTTGAAAATTTTATTTTTGCTATTCTTCAAAATCGACTAGGCCAAATCAGTTGCAATTCTCAGGAAATCTAACTTTGGTGTATTTCTTTCGAATGACACAAGCTGCATCGCGATCAGCTGACCTGTTAGTTATAAGAGGTTCACATACAAACACATACATACAGATAATTATCGTTAAAATAGTCATAACGGCTTTCTAGTACCTCGAAACGTCGATATCTGGAGGAAACTCGATTTTCGAAAATCGGGGTGAAAACAATAACTTCCCAATTTTTGACAATTTTCAATTTTTTTAGCGGGAAGTTGAAAATTTTGACCCCAAATTTGCCGTCCCTAAAATAGGCTCCAGCCTACTCAGCCTGCTGGTAAATCCGCCACTGCCTAAACATCTTTTCCTCACGAAAATTTACAATAAGATCAAAAATGAAGGTACTTTACTCTTAATTTTTTTTACAAACCTCGTATGTGAATCATACAATTTAATATCTGTACAACTTATGTAGACACTAATTTTATATATATATATATATATATATATATATATATATATATATATATATATATATATATATTTATTTGAATTGTTGTTGCCTGTGATCTATTTTTAATCTCTTGATAATTATTAGCAATAACAGGCTGGTTGAATCTTAAAAAACTCGATTTTATTAATACCGGAGAGTTCAAACAATAAACCACAAATATGTGATTGTCTTCCATAGCAGAGGATTTTGTTTATTATACTATTTTCATCTCCAAATTTTCAATCCTATACTTGGCTACGCCGTTCTGATGAGGACCAAAGAGTCCGAAACACGTGTCAACGGCTGCTTCCATATAAGCGTTCTATACCGATAATTCTGCTCTACTTTTTTAATATTTTCCCGCGACTAATTTCTTTGTTGTTAGATAAATAGTAACCTATTATTATTTTTTTCGAACATTACGTGGGTAA
This sequence comes from Cynegetis impunctata, assembly GCA_030704885.1. Lineage (NCBI taxonomy): Eukaryota > Metazoa > Arthropoda > Insecta > Coleoptera > Coccinellidae > Cynegetis > Cynegetis impunctata. Next base: position 415,094 of record JARQZK010004341.1, read on the forward strand.
AGGTTTCTGTAGTTTCCCTTACCTTCTAATGATAACAATTTTGAATGTTAATATTAGACTGAATAGCACATAATAAATAACAAAGAACAACCACATCCGAAAAAAAATTTTAACAAGACAAGGTCGCCTTTTCTTTTCAAATTTTTTCAAATCAATAAATGTCAAAGAAATTTCAACTTTTTCGAATGTCGTAGTGAAACGTCAACTTTTTAATAAAATCGAGTTTTTTAAGATTCAACCAGCCTGTTATTGCTAATAATTATCAAGAGATTATATATATATATATATATATATATATATATATATATATATATATATATATATATATATATATATATATATATTTATATATATATATATATATATATATGATAGGTGTGAAGATGGCAACCAATTCTTAGTAAAGGTGACACACACTTGACGATATACAATCGTTAGCTCCTGAAGATAAATAAATAACACAATTTATAATGAAATTTGTTTTCATTACAAACTGAGTAACGTTTTATATTATATACTAACGCGAATTTCAACATTCATACATATTTCTTCTTCCTATTCATCGAAAACTTGGCAGTTCAACTTTAGCTCAACTGGAAGACTTTCGGGTAGCAGTTAAAAGCCCTAGAACTGACGTGTCCGTCCGCACGAAACGTCAGGCACGTAACACTTTCCATATACCATCTATTCAGCTGATTCGAATGCGATATTACCTTGAAGTGGGCGTCGCAAACATCTGTACAATCTCCGCGACATTATTGGATAAGGTTAGGCACACTCTACAGAAACATAAGAAGCCAATTCTGAGACATTCGGCACTTTTCATATTATATTTAGACGCAACGTGTGGCGATATAAGTCTCGGCGTGTCTGACTTATTACTAGAGAATTTCGTTGTTTGTGGGTTCTCTTATGGACCGATACGGATATTGGTTCGATGCAGGTCGACTTAATATTCTCCTCTTGCGAGGACGCAAAAAAGACCGTAATATGACGTATGTATCGGAGTCAATATAATAAAACCGGCCAGGTGCGAGTCGGACTCGCGCACGAAGGGTTCCGTACCCTTTACCCCTTAAATATTTATTTTATTTTAATATTATTTATTATTAAAAGTGTAAAGGATTAAGACCAAAGCTTAGAAAACGGACTATGAAATTAGCCACATGGAATGTGCAGGGAATTAGAAATAAACAAAATGAAGTATTTAGAGAACTGAAACAAATGGAAATCGATGTATGTGTGCTTACAGAAACTAAAAAGAAAGGGAATGGCAACGAAACGGTAGGCGACTACATTCATATTTATAGTGGTGTAAGTAAAAGTTCAAGGGCCAAGCGAGGTGTATCTATAGAGGTACACAAAAAGTTAAGACACAATATAAAGTCTTGGGAAGAAGTAGACGAGCAAATTACAGCTTTAGAAATAAACAAAAACAGCCAGAATATCGTCATTATAGGGGTGTATGCTCCCAGCGAAGACGCCGACAGCCAGGTAAAAGATGAGTTTTACGATCGACTGTTTCACATATTATCTAATGTTAAGGATGACAAGGAAATATATCTTTTGGGAGACTTAAATGGTAGAGTGGGAAAAGAGGAAAACAACAGCGTGCTGGGAAAATATGGCGAAACCACGGTAAATGATAACGGGATGCGTTTAATAAATCTATGCAAGACTATGTCCCTCAAAATAATGAATGGCTTTTTCAAGCATAGAGATATCCACAAATATACATAGGTTCAACCAACTAGGGGACTCCGATCGATTATAGACTACATGATTCAACGTCAAAACTCTAAGTTACGTACTACTGATGTAAGAGCCTTTCGCGGACCGGAGTGTGGTTCAGACCATTATTTGCTCGTAGCTAAAGTGATAGTAAACTATAGGAAGAAGCAATCAAAGGAAAGAACACCTGGAAAAAGTACTACTTCTGAGCTTCCAAACGCGATCAAATATAATCTAGTCAGCTTAAGACAAGACTCTGTTAAATTTCTATATAAACTGAGACTGGCCAACAAATTACAACTTATACAAACAGAAAACCTTAATCCGGAAGGTATTTACCAACATATGAAGCGCTGTATACATGAAGCAGCGAGTGAGTCTCTAGGACGGGTGGAAAATACCAAAAAACAAAATCCAGAGTGGTGGTCAGAAGAGGTAGGAGAATTAGTTGAAAACAAAAAGAAAGCCTACAAACACTGGCTGAATACACAGGACAACAGTGATCGATACAGATATGTGCAGTTAAATAGGAAGGTAAAGTCAATGGTAATACGGAGTAAGAACGAAATGTGGGAGAAAAAGTGTGGAGAGCTGGATAGATGTATGGGCGGAACAAGAGTTGCTCAAGCCTGGAGAACTATTAAAAATTTAAGAAAGGACGAAAGACAAACTAATAATTTACAACTGATCAGTAAAAATGAGTGGACAAAACATTACAAACAGTTATTGACGGAAAACAGAGCGGAATTTAGTGCACATGATATAGCAGTTGATACAACATATTATAATACACAAGTACATGAGATAACGGTTGAAGAAGTAAAAGAGACCCTGAAAAAGACAAAAAAGGGGAAAGCAGCAGGACCTGGAAACATCCCTATTGAACTGGTTAAATATGGCCCCGATATACTCCTTGAAATTATGACAAAAATTTTTAATAAATGTATGGTGGAAGGACATGCAATTCCAGATGACTGGAATGTAGCTTATATAAGCTCGATTTTCAAAAAAGGAGATAAGAGAATGTGTCAAAATTATCGGCGAATCAGTGTAACTAGTGCAGTGGGAAAGTTGTACGGCAAAATTCTTAAAAATAGGATTGAAACTGAATTCAAGGATATAGAAGAACAAAGTGGTTTTCGAGCCGGGAGATCATGTACGGATAATATTTTTGTTCTGCAACAGCTGCTTGAAAAACGAAAAGACAGGAACCTAGACACCCACCTACTATTTGTCGACTTAGAGAAGGCCTATGATACGGTCCCTATACAAAAGCTTTTTGAAACCATGACGAAGATTGGCCTTAATGGGATATATATCCGGTCCATTTGGAATTTATATCGTAATGCCAAGAGTGCCGTAAAAAGTGGAAATTCAATTTCAGAAACCTTTCCTGTAACCAACAAGGATGCTGTCTATCACCCACGCTATTTCGAATCTACATACAAGAAGCATTGACACAATGGAGAAGACAAGTGTCGGGCATGGCAATAGACATAAACAACGATTACCTTACTACCCTTTTCTTCGCTGACGACCAGGTTGTTGTGGCTGGTGATGAGGATGACATGGATTTCATGTTTCGAAAATTATTAGATGCCTATAAAAAATGGGAATTAAATATAAGCTTAAAGAAAACAGAATATCTGGTTGTTGGGAATAATGTTGAAAGTGATCCCAAACTAGAAATCAACCAAAACATTAAAAAATGTGATGAATTCAAATATCTAGGCAGCATATTTTCGAAGGAAGGAACATCCAGGAAAGACATACACCATAGGACGCAGCAAGGTCGCAACAGCATTAGGATATCAAACTCCCTATTATGGTCAAATCAGATAAAGTTAAGTACGAAAATGACAATCTACCAATCAATAGTGGAGCCAATCTTAACTTACGGGTCGGAATGTTGGCAGCTTTCGGCCAAAGACAAAAAAGGATATGGAGACTGTAGAAATGGACTACCTAAGACGAGCATGCAGAGTCTCAAGACTGGAGCGTATCCCAAACGAAGACATCATACGTCGAACAAGAAGAGTGTATACGAGTTCAGATCGAATAGAGTCCAGACAATTGATATGGTACGGGAATGTTATGAGAATGACCGACGAACGCTGGCCAAAAAGAATTTTAAATTATGTTCCTCAAAGTAAGAGGAGAAGAGGAAGACCAAGCACATCCTGGATCCAAGGAATTATGCAAATCATGGCTGATCGGGCACTAAATGACGACGATTGGAAAAATAAAGAAAAGTGGCGATCGAAATGCGGGATGCGGCAAAGGCTATAGGACCCCCGCCTATATATATATATATATATATATATATATATATATATATATATATATATATATATATATATATATATATATATATATATATATATATATATATATATATATATATATATATATATAGGGTGTCCATAAATCAACGTCAAGCCGAAAACTGGCAATAGGCCAAGTCGTTGACAGTTATTAGAAAAATATTTAAAAAAATCTTGGTCATGTACTTTTCAAATTTTATGGATTCAAAAATAAATCTCAAAAAAGTGACACCTTGTGATGATCTTTCAAGTCCTGTGAACTACAAATATTAACTTTTCGTCAGTTTTTTTTCTGTGACGTTTACCCATGAATAACCCTTCTGTAAATTACAGTTAAAAGTTGAAACATAAACTACCGCAGTTTTAAAATAAAATGTTAGATTTTTGCCCAACATTGAAATTCAAAATTATTACATCACCCAACTTTTAACCGCGTGTAGTGTTAAAAAAAATGTACTACACTATTTTGGCAAGTAACTTTAAAAGATGGCGCGTTAAGTCTGGATTCCAAAATGGTATGCCTCTCACTAATTGATACTTCTTAGCTGAGGAAAAAAAGTTATTTGTTAGTTTTAGGTGCCTTTGAAATAAAATTCAGTAGTTGGATTTCTTTAGTTATAATTTTTATTAAATCAAATTTACCAAGTTTATATTAAATGTTGGAACTGTTTACCTTCAGCTGCAATGCAAGCTCTACATTTCTTCAAAAATGATCGGGTAATAAGACGGGCGTATCTTCTCAAGTTGATGTATTCAGCGGTTTCTGCAATTCATTGGCGCAGGTCGTCTTAATTTTGAATTAGTTCAGAGTACACGATATCCTACATCGTACCCCAGTAAAAGAAATCTATGGGGTTTAAATCGGGTGAACGTGCAGGCCACTCCTCTCGGTGCTTCTGCAACATCGTTTGACAAAATTGCACTGTCTCTAGGTAGCAGACTTTGTACTCGTCGTACCTACGTATGGGTGAAACTCGTATTTTTTAAATAGGCTATGCAGTACTTTTGGGGGCTCCTATGCTCTATTGAATTTCATGTACTGAGATACTTGGGTCTTCTTCAACTGCTTGCGGGACTTCGGCCTCGTAGGGCATTACGGGTCTTCCCTCGCTAACCATTTGACTAGGGAATCGACCCTCTGATAATGACCGATGCACATTAATAAATACTCGATAACGCTCAGCATTTGGGCATCTCTCACGATACATTCTTGCTGCAGCATTGGCGTTGCATAAGCATTGTCCATAAATGAGATGCATGTTAGCGTATTCCTGTGCGGTGTATCGAGATGGCATGATAACAGACTACACAAAACACGGGATTACGATTAAAAACAGTCCGGGGTCGTCAGAAACAGTGCAAATAAATTGAAAGCACAATGCAAATCAAGTCCAATAAAGAAAGCCACAGTTGTAAGTACGAAGTCAATATAAATACTGAAGTATTGCACAATTTACCTAACGCATCCATGTTTCGCCAGAGTGGCATCTCCATCTGTCAGACGAAATGATGGGTCAATCCGTCTCGCTCTTAGATGAAAGTAGCGCCACTATCTATCTCGCTCACACTTAAAAAAGTAGCGTCACCATCTTTCTCGCTCGCACTAGTCAAATAACGTCACTCTTCGTCTCAATCGAACTTATTAAATCCGGCTTCATAAAAAAAAAAATTTTTTTCTCAATTAAGAAGTAGCAATTAGTAAGTGGCATACCATTTTGGAATCCAGACTAAACGCGCCATCTTTTAAAGTTACTTGCCAAAATAGTGTAGTACATTTTTTTTACACTACACGCGGTTAAAGTTGGGTGATGTAATAATTTTGAATTCAATGTTGGGCAAAAATCTAACATTTTATTTAAAACTGAGGTAGTTATGTTTCAACTTTTAACTGTAATTTACAGAAGGGTTATTCATGGTAACGTCACAGAAAAAAAACTGACGAAAAGTTAATATTTGTAGTCACAGGACTTGAAAGATCATCACAAGGTGTCACTTTTTGAGATTTATTTTTGAATCCATAAAATTTGAAAAGTACATGAACAAGATTTTTTAAAATATTTTTCTAGTAACTGTCACGACCTGGCCTATTGCCAGTTTTCGGCTTGACGTTGATTTATGGGACACCCTGTATATATATTTATTATTTATAATAAAAATATTCATTATTAAAGTAAAAATACAACCGAGTGTTTTGTGAATATTTCAAGTGCCTACCTGTTGCCATTATTGATATCGCGGTTCTTGAGATACAGCCTGGTGACTGACAGACGGACGGACAGACAACGAAGTCTTAGTAATAGGGTCACGTTTTTACCCTTTGGGTACGGAACCCTGATAACAAGATCGAGTCGAAAATTCAAGATGTTGTTTCCTAACTAGGTAGAGGAAAGTGTATTAACAAATACAGAAATTGGGAGAGATGACTGGACGTAGAACAGGATATGATATACCATGCGTACCAAAATGAAAAAAGGTTAAAGGTTAAATATTAGGGAATGATTTAGACAATTCCTGGCTGATTTCATATCTCCTTTTAAATTTGAATTATCTTCATTCGTTTGAGAGATGAAAACGAAAAACAATAAATTGACAATATTGTTTTGACTTCATAAATCAAATATGGTTTTGTGTTGGTGGAGACTTCTACATTGTAAAGGCAGTTTTTGATCAGCATTCGATTTATGATATTTTTAACGATCTACCATCTTCTGTTTTTCAGATTTTTGTTTTTCACATGGCGGCCGTCTTTGATTTTCACAAATTCTGGAAGGCCATGAGATGAAGTTTCCAATGATATGTCAGTCTCTAGAGAAATTTTCCGTTTCAATCAAGTTATTCGGAGGAAACTATTTTGAATACGAAAGAAGTAGTCATGACAAATAATACAAATTCTTTGACTCCAAGCTTTTCCACAACTTCACTCTGAAACTCCAAAAAGGATTTTTCTTGAAGTGATTATTCATTATGGTTTGGCAATCCTGTTCCTGAAAGTGGAATCATGGAATACCTTCAATAAAAAATAAAATATCTCCGTTATAGGTTGGAGATACTCTGCCATGCTATCTGGAAATTTAATATTCCATAAATCATACATTTCTCGGCAATTATCAGAACAATTTATTCAAACCCTTTATTTATTCGAAAGTCATTCTTTGCTCAAATTAATTTGGCTTGTTTTTTCATTCTGTAAATGGAACACTAAATCTAATTTGATAAATGCGTGGTGCAAAAATTCTCCATCGAAACGTATAACTTTTCCATGAAGTGAGATATCATTGAAAAATTAAAGAGGGTTAACTTAGTTATAAATCGAATGCTAACAAAAGACTACTCCAACAATGTCCAAGTTTCCACCAACACAAATCAACGATATTTGATTTATTAAGGAAAAACAATATCGTCAATTTTTTTTTTCATCTCGAAAACAATTGAAGATAGAATTTTAGGACACAAGGTATATCCTTAAATTGAAGAATGTAATGGATTCAGAATACCAAATTTTTGTAACTCTTGATGGAACTTTCAACAATATATATATATATATATATATATATATATATATATATATATATATATATATATATATATATATATTGTACGTATGGCTTATACAGCGTGTACTCGTCAATGTAAATTTAATAAAAATGTATATAATATGAAAATATTCGTTTTTTGTACATAAAATAAAACAAGCAATGTAAATACACTCTATAATGTAACATTCACAGACAAAAGACATAATATAAAAAAAAAATCAGCAGGACAAGTATTCGGAAACTGAATAGAATGCTCTATTCAAAAGGAAATCTTTTATTGCCGTTTTGAATCTGGGCATGGTCAAATTCATCAGATGTACAGGTAACTTATTGAATATTACGATGGAAGAGTACTTTGGGCATCTATCGTAAAATGAAGATCTGTGTCTGGGGATCGACATAACATTTGCATTCCTTGTGCAATACCTGTTATGATCACCCAACTTCTCGAATTCCTGGTTGTGCTTCTTGGCATGCAATGCAGTTTTCGATATAAAGATACTCGGGAATGTGAGCAGTCTGTTCTCAATAAAGTACCCCCTACAGGAGTCTCTCGGCTGAAGCCCAAAAAGCAACCTCACAAGTCTCTTCTGGGATACAAAAACTCTTCGTCATCCCACCGAGCAACCCCTCAGGAGCACTCCAGAGGACAGATGACAGTAAGCCAAACTGTAATGTATACCAATCAGACCCACCAGGTTCAAAACAGATTTCATCTGCAAAATAGCAAAATATGCCTTACCTAGGCATCTACAAACATGTTGAAGCTGCGAATCCCACCGCAGTCGAGCGTCCGCAATGAAACCCAGATATTTTACTTCCTGTGCAAAATGTATGGTATCAGTGTTATCTAATGGATTCCTGATATGAAAATTCATGAATGTTGTCTTAGATTTATTCAATATCAGTCTATTCCTTTGGCACCATTGCTCCATCAAGTCACACACTCTCTCAACGCGAGCGGAGACCTCCCGAACATCATCCCCCGATACCACTACTGCTTCGTCATCTGCGTAGAGGACACTTTTGCCCAAACTAATAAAATCAGCCAGATCATTTATAAAAAGTAAGAAAAGCAGTGGCCCAAGCGTAGATCCCTGAGGAACTCCCATCGGGCTTCTTCTTTTCGATAATTGAGATATGTTCTCAACCAGTTACTGCAGACTCCGCGAAGTCCTAGTCTCTCAAACTTTAGCAACGCTATCTCGGGGTCCATTAGGTCGAATGCCATCTTGAGGTCGAAGAACACCACTACCACAATTCTTCCTTCATCAATTTCAGCATGAACAAAATCGAAAAGCTCGATTGCTGCCCCCTCGGTAGAATGATTCTTCCTAAAACCATGCTGACTGTGCGCTATCAAGCCCCGAGACTCTACAAAATGAGCGATCTGATCATACATGGCAGCCTCTAGAACCTTGGAAATACTACTCAGAAGGGATATACGTCTATAGTTCTCAATATTCATAAGGTCTCCCTTTTTTGGAACCGGAACTGTAACCGATAGCTTAAATATCTCCGGAAACACTCCCTCCGTGATTGAGCGATTCACCAAATTCGTGAGTGGCCTAATAATAGAACCAGCAATATTCTTAAGTGTAGCCGGGCTAAAGCCATCAGCTCCCACAGCACTCGTATATTTCATTCTCTTTATATAACCCAGTATATCCTCCTCACTCACAGCCAATATAAATATGGACTCCATTACCGAGGAGGAATAAGTAGGCGGCAAGGACAAGTTACAACCGAACTCCCGAGCAACTATGCGCTCACCACAAGTAGAAAAATATTCGGCAAACTTCTCAGCCACCTCCGATGCCACGGCTGTTGAGGATTCCTCAATATCCAAGGCAATAGAACCTCTTTTCTTTCTACGTCTCAGTTGCTCATCAACTACTTTCCAGACTGCTGCACTCCTGTTACCCGAGTCTCGTTCAATCAATTTTTGATAGTAGACTCTTTTAGCGCTTCTTATAAAGGCTTTATGAAGCTTGTGGCGACGTTTATATTCGTCCTTGAGGTAGATAATACCTGTTGCAATCGTGAAATTCCCGCAACTGCTTACCAGAAAGAACTATATCGCTGGTAATCCATGGTTTTCGCACGGTAATGGGTGTCTTACGACATGTAGACCACTTAATTATTAATGACAAAGTATCATATCTACTATAATATGTGGAGTGAATACAATATTCTAACTTTCTGCTTATCTATTAGGAAAAATATATAAGCAAACAATACTCAAATTGAGAGTGTCGCCAGAATATCAATCAGTTTTCATTAAGTGGCTTTAAATTTTGAAAAAATGGAAAGGTTCTTATTAGCCGACGAAAAAAAATATTGTCCACGTAATTGTGTCAATTAAAAACGATATTCGGAGATCTTATTCTCTGAATTTGGAAAAATGTACGAGCAAACTTGCGTCAATGTGGCAGAGGCGCCAAAATGTAAAAAAACAGTTCATCATAAATTCTTGAATTTTAATATAAATATGAACGTCACATTTGACAGAAGTACGATATATTTGACAGGAGGAAATTCCTAGATAACTGAAATTGAATTAATTCCTACGATAAGTAATTAAAATCAGAATCTTTTTAATTAACAATGTTTGCCAGTAATTAAATGAGGAAAAAAATCAGAATTATTTACAATAGGATTTATATATTACTTCGAGAGCAAATGAAAAATATTTAAAACAATGATTTCTCAAGACAGCAAAGTTTATTCAGAATTTAGTAGAACAAAACAATATTCTCACTGAGGCCATGTTCAACGTAACATATTTTTTTATAACAATATTAACATCAAAACGTGATAAGGAACAATGAATAGGGATGCTAACACAACGATCCAAAATATTTGTATTATTTTGCATAATTACGAAGGATTTTTGGGGATTCAAATGAAGAATTTATTATAATATATTATTTGTAAAAATTGTGATCAATTCTCCCGTAAATCATAAGTAATCTATAATAAATAACCAATTCTAACTTCCATATGAAATTCCCACGAATATTTCTATACTGGAAAGAAGAAATATTACATAGTTTTCAATTCACATATCACGTATACAAATCGTGGTCGGGACTATTATCTGGATAACAACCCAGAGCGCCCTCGCACCAAGGATACTGGAAACCAACAATTCACCGCTTAGATCGAAAAATGCGGAATTCCGTCGCGAGAATACATGTTTCCTGAAATGAAATGTCTACTCTGTAACTATGGCGTATGTGGTTCCAAAGCACGGTAACTTAGCAATTTTAATTCACTTCGAGTCAAATAAGCTGAACTGATGAGATCTAATAAGATCGAAACAGCTGTATGCAGATTTTGAGTAGGGGTGACTTCACGATTTCTATAATTCACTGTTGGACTGTAAATGTCGAATTCTAGTCGCGGAATGCATATAACCAGCTCCCTTGGAACATTGTTTGATAATTTTTTATATTATTGAAGAATTTTCCCTTTTCACTTGATGTACTATTTATTACAATTTAATAAGCAAAAAACAAAGAAATTCTATATGGAGAAGTATTTACGCCCTGATAAATTCTAATCCGATCTAAATTCGGCTAACGCTAACAAACAATGTATCCACGGGTTCAAGACTTTTCAGAATTTCCTAGAGACCGCAGATTCGGAGTAGCCAGACAAGCAAAATATCTGAAACTGATAAACTCAAACCATTGATTAACTATGTGTCTCATTCAGTATATCAGTACATCAGCGACTGTACAAGTTATCATGAAGATGTGAAGAACCTACAAGAATTGTATGTGCATACGAAATATTTGCAAGACATTATCAAGATGGGGAGAACATAGTTCAGTATGTACAGGCATTGAGACTGCTTAGTAGAAATTGTAATTTCAGTCAGTGCTGAACTAAACAAAAATGAGTACTCCACTGAGGCATCACACATTTTAAGGCTTCCGTTCGTCTAGTGTCTGGAGTGTAACGTGCGATAAGGAACTGCGTTCCAATATAGTATACATTTTCATATAGCAGGTAATATTGCGTTACTTAAATAAATTCAACGAAGATCAAAGACACAGTCATCGGTGATATATGATTATTTGCACCAAAATTCCTAGCGTTCTATATTAATCTGTACTTCTTGCGAGTGAACTCTAGACCAGTGTTTCTTAACCTACGGTCCGGAGACCACTGGGGGGTCTGAAGTTTTATCTCTGGACTATTTATCAATAATAAATTAATAGGGGGAGATAGCAACATATTTCGAGCTAACCTCTAAGCTTTAAGCTTAGTTTCGGAATTATTTTCCAGTAGGTACCCGACAAAAAGAACTGGATATCAGACATTTTTAACATAGATGTTACTCTTCATCAAGCTTTTGGGTGAATGTTAAGAGAGATTATGAGGTGATATCAAAAGAAGAACTGAAATATTTACTGATTTTCTCAACCACATATAAAAAAGGCATTTCCTGCTCTTATATATACTAAGACGAATACAGAAACAGATTACAAGTGGAATCCGATTTGAGAATACAACTTTCAAGTAACATCAACCGGCATATCACTCATTTAGTTGCAAGAAAGCAACAACAAGCTTCACATTAAGAATCGTATGCTAACGCATATATAATAACAACGAAAACAAAATACGTATATTTTATAAAAAAAGATATTTTTTTGTATGTATAGTACTAAAGCAAATGATCCGAAATTTATTCCTGATTTTTTTTTATTAAGGGGGTCCTTGCTAATTGCACTTGATTTACTAGAGGTCCGTGGCTTAAAAAGGTAAGGAAACGTTGCTCTAGACTACTACGATTGTCAAATAATCTGCCGAATTGTGAAAACCGATCAAGATAGAGGACACGCGCAATTTAACGACTTCTATACGGTTCTCCCCGGTTCGCCTTGGACGTCTACTTAGATGTGCCTCAGGCACGGGCGCCTTTCACCTGGCCCCAAGAATCTGTACGCGACGGGAAACGATGCAGGTGTAATCGAGCGGAGATGAGACTCGGGTGATGATGATTGAAGGGTATCTTATTTGGTTTACTGATTACTTTTGCATTAGATTCTTCAATGTCCTGCCACACCACATAAGGGTGCAAGAGTTTGAGCAGTTTATCTCCAGAATGAAAGATTATTTAATTGATAAAGCCTTTTACTCATTTGAGGACTATCTCCACAATGATTTTTGTGACATGCAATAATTTTGAAGTTTCGTATGTGTGTATTGACTGTTGTACTTCTTTTGTTGTAAGATTCGGCAAGTGTACCTATGTCTTTACTGTGTATTTAGGATATAGAAAGTTTTACCAATATTTTAATTATAATAGCTAGTAAGTTTTTTATCTCTGAAACCTATTACTTTTTCGTATGTGACTTGTATACGCATTGTATCTTATGCATTGTACCAATAAATATTTGATTTGATTTGATTAGATTAGTGATGGGCGAAAGGAAAATTCCCAATTTGGAAAATTTCAAAATGGGAATATTCCCCCAAGGTTAAATAAATTTCTGTTGAAGGAAATTTATTTTTTTTAGCGAGTTTATTGACATGGGTTGTTGTGGACGATATTGCGAAAAAAAAGTTTTTTTGAATTTGTCCGGATATTAGCATGCAACAGCGTAGTTTTCAAAGTTTTAAAATTATGTTACATGTAAAACAATGTTATTTGGCGATTGTTAACAAAAAAAGCAGTGCCGGATTAACATGTTTTGGGCCTATCAGCTGAGAAGTGGTGGTGGCCTCGTTAAGGGAACGAAAATCCCAAAATTGCACGGGTAACTATCATGTAATATTTATACTTTGGTATGAATTGCGGTTCATAGATTATCAATTTCATATACCTAGTATAACGAAAAAAATTGAGTGCCTCAGGTGTACGTGTTCACATTAAAGTGTTATAGAGAGGACATGCATTTTTAGAAATTTCATTACCGTAAACTGAATAAATGAATTTTCTTCAACAAATTTTTAATATATTAATTTGTACATCTTGACCTTCACTCTATTAATTAGAAATGTGCAATATATTGGTCTATTCTTCCAGAATCAAGCTTGCATAGAGCGCCCTGTAGTAACTATGCTTATACTATAATTTATTTTTTAGTAATTTAATGCTCAAAATTAACTCAATAAGAACACTACTCAATACTTATAAAAATTGTTGTACTAAATAAGAGTTTTTCTAGATTTTTTTTAGCGAAATCTTCAATTATATTTTTAACGTCAAATTCCCTCATAATATCGAATTCCGTGTTGAGTATAGATCGATCACTCAAATTTGCATCGGTCATCGTAGTACATAATCATTTCAAAATTTCCGTTCTATAAATTTTAACTTATTAAATATATATATATATATATATATATATATATATATATATATATATATATATATATATATATATATATATATATATATATATATATATATATATATTTTAGAGAAGGTTAGCTCGACTGGCAAGTTAAGAAACGAAGAAAGGGAATTGTCGGGTATTGCAGTCAGAAACAAAAGAACTCTGGTAAACTCTTTTTTTCAGTTCAAGCTTTCGAGATATTTTATTTTCTCTTCATCAGGAACACTGGTATAAAGAAAGACAACGAAAAATTACAATCAGTTAAATGCTATAAAACATCAAGTACTTACGAAAAGTGAGGTTGCAAAAGAAGCCGGCAACATTCACATCAACACAACTTTTTACAAAATACATATCAACAAAAGGTGGCTAAGGACAGGACTCAACATTATGAACGATAACTTATTTACATCATGTATAAAAATAGAAACTCGTTGAATCTCTTCAGTTCAAATGAGAACATGTCTGCTAAATAAAAATAAAAACAAATGATGAACTCGAAAATTGAAATTTGACAATACTAAAGAATGACAGTGTTGACATTTGACGTGAAAACCCAACAAGGAGAAATTTAACTATTGTGTTATTGCCAACTGACTTGAAAACAAAACAAAAGGAACTCTCTGGAAAAGGGAGATTTGATACTGATGCATATTATTCTGATAATTGATTGAAAGTTATTAGAAGAGAGGACAATACCATTATTACATCATGGTACACCAAACCTGGTTCCTCAGGGAGATACCTGCACTACGAATCTTTTCATCAGAAAAAGCAGAAAATTAATCTAGTTTTGGCAATGAAAGACAGAGTTATTAAAACCTCGCATTCCACTTTTCGAGTACTGAATTTAAGAAAATTATCACAATTATTTATCAATAGTGGCTATCCAAAAAAACTTATTAATAACCTAATTTTTAGCAGATCCTCCATCAACTCTTCTCCAGTTAACAACAGACCAGCCAACAACATCCCCTACAAGTTTTTTTCCCTACCACATTTAGGTAGTTCATCTATTCAACTCAAGAACATTTTCAAAAAGTTTCCCAACATAAAACTTTCGTTTAAAAATTGTTTAACAATTAAAAACCTCTTTTCTAAACTGAAGGACAAAGAGAAATTGTTACATAGGTCAAATGTAGTATACTCCATACCTTGTGGTAATTGTAGTAAGAGATATATTGGACAAACAGGCAGGTTACTTAAGGACCGAATCACTTCGCACAAAAGTGACATCAGAAACAACAAAAAATGTTGTACCCTGGCTAAACACACCATAGAAGCAGATCATAATTTTCTATATGATGAAGTGAGAATATTGGATACTTCAAATAACGTACATAAAAGAGTATTTTTGGAGATGACCAATATCTTCAAAGACTCGACATCCCTTAATTCAAGGAAGGACATAGAGGGACTGAATGTCATCTATACATATTTGCTACACCTCAATAAACACAATCAATTATCAGAATAATATGCATCAGTATCAAATCTCCCTTTTCCAGAGAGTTCCTTTTGTTTTGTTTTCAAGTCAGTTGGCAATAACACAATAGTTAAATTTCTCCTTGTTGGGTTTTCACGTCAAATGTCAACACTGTCATTCTTTAGTATTGTCAAATTTCAATTTTCGAGTTCATCATTTGTTTTTATTTTTATTTAGCAGACATGTTCTCATTTGAACTGAAGAGATTCAACGAGTTTCTATTTTTATACATGATGTAAATAAGTTATCGTTCATAATGTTGAGTCCTGTCCTTAGCCACCTTTTGTTGATATGTATTTGAAAAAAGTTGTGTTGATGTGAATGTTGCCGGCTTCTTTTGCAACCTCACTTTTCGTAAGTACTTGATGTTTTATAGCATTTAACTGATTGTAATTTTTCGTTGTCTTTCTTTATACCAGTGTTCCTGATGAAGAGAAAATAAAATATCTCGAAAGCTTGAACTGGAAAAAAGGAGTTTACCAGAGTTCTTTTGTTTCTGACTGCAATACCCGACAATTCCCTTTCTTATATATATATATAATATATATATATATATATATATATATATATATATATATATATATATATATATATATATATATATATATGTATGTATATATATATATATATATATATATATATATATATATATATATATATATATATATGCATGTATATATATATATATATATACATATATATATATATATATATATATATATATATATATATATATATATATATATATATATACATATATATATATATATATATATATATATATATATATCGACACAATGCGTGACAATAGCGATACACTACGTTGCCATCTCTTGTTGGTAAACCGAAGCAAACTTCGATTTATTTTATGAGCTGAATTTAACTTTGGAAAAATATCGATATTCGAACTTATAAAGACTCATTAATATAATGAATTTCATATATTTGAGAAACGTCAGCTGTTTATTTTATATTATTCACAAAGTGATTTGCCAAAAAAAAAGAGTCAGGAATGATATTCGCTCGTATTTTTTTGCAAGCTGTTGTTGTTTTTCAATTTGTTTTCTCTTTCGATGTTCTTTTTCAAGCTGAGCATATGATTTCGATATTGTTCTAAGATTAGTATTATATATTACATTCACTACAGTGCATACTTGTATCAAGTTATTCATTTTTATTGATTTACTTTTCTTAGTTTGTATTTACCTGCTACAGTTTCCATTTATCGAATCTTGATTGCAAAATTGCAATAATGAGATAGTATAACTTAAGCATGATTTAAAACAAAAACAACTATATAAATTGTTGCTATTAGTATATTGAGCTTTTATAGTTGTACTCGAAAAACTTCATAAAAATCACCCTATTCATAAAAAATTCAAGTTCGAATTGCTTAGAAAGTCGGGAAAGAGAATGACACGTTTTCTGTATTTTTGTGAGTATTTTACGTTTTCTCTGATAATAATCTGCTGCTTTATTCCGAGGAAGCTATAAATAATTTGGTCAATCATCAGTTACAAACCGAATTCCTAGATAAGGTCCATACAAGCACGAACACACACACACAGATACATATATATATATATTTATTGGAATTATTGTTGCCTGTGATCTATTTTTAATCTCTTGATAATTATTAGCAATAACAGGCTGGTTGAATCTTAAAAAACTCGATTTTATTAATTGACGTTTCACTATGATATTCGTAATTGAAATTTCTTTGACATTTATTAATTTGAAAAAAATTTGAAAACATTAAGGTTGCTTTGTCTAGCTAATTATTTATTATACGAGTATGCTATTCAGTCTAATATTAACATTCAAAATTGTTATTATTAGATGTTAAGGGAAACCAAAGAAACTTTTACCTACGTAATATTTGAAAATAAAAATAATATATAATACTAAATAAATAATTGCTTCGCCAAATTCGACTTCCCAAAATGCAGGCGGCCGAAGGCCGCATTTTGGCAAACTTATGAAGCCGAGATAAGGAGATCGGTCCCGAATCGCGGGGCCCGAAGGGCCCCGTCGATCGCCCGCGTCCTTTCCGTAGTGCTTAGGCTACGTCTCGCCTCGATCCGAGACGCCGATTTTCGATATCGAACGTTTAAAGTTTGACGTTTCTCCGAAATTCGCTAAAACGGCAGCATTCCCGACACTTAAGAACTATTTTCGCGTGCCATGGACTCGAATTCACGTGATCGCCTTTGGAGCCGATAGTTGGACGGGTTGAATTCTATCGAGAAGTTTCGGCACGGCGAGGCCCAATGAGGTCGTAGCATCTACCCGATTCCGCACGAAATCGAGATTGACAGCGAGTAGATTGTGCGCCCGTTCGACAGAGGCAGGGACGGGATTAGCACTCCTCGGCGTTCGAGAAACTATATTTTTATCGATCTATATTTTTCACGGATCTATTTAATGGGCGATGGAGCCTCTCACTAGTAGGGTACTATTTATCTAACAACAAAGAAATTAGTCATGGGAAAACATTGAAGATGTGGAGTAGAATTATGGTATAGCACGTTTATATGGAAGCAGCCGTTGACACGTGTTTCGGACTCTTTGGTCCTCATCAGAACGGCGTAGCCAAGCATTGGATTGAAAATTTGAAGATGAAAATAGTACAACAAACAAAATCCTCTGATACGGAAGACAATCAATCACACAATTGTGGTTTATTGTTCGAACTCTCCGGTATGGGAGATTTGGTCAAACTTTGCCACGGAGGCGATCAATGCTATCCGCGAGAACTAAGAACGAGTAAATAAACAATAACAAAGAAATTAGTCGCGGGAAAATATCAAATAGGTAGAGCAAAATTATCGGTATAGTTCGTTTATATGGAAGTAGCCGTTTTTAATGAAAAATTTTTTTATTTATTTAGAATTTCAAATCTTTTAAAAAAGCATACTTACAGTTTAAAAACAATGTATGAAACTCTCAGCTTAAGTTTATACACAAATGTCAAAGAAATTTCAATTACGAATATCATAGTGAAACGTCAATTAATAAAATCGAGTTTTTTAAGATTCAACCAGCCTGTTATTGCTAATAATTATCAAGAGATTATATATATATATATATATATATATATATTATATATATATATATATATAATCTCTTGATAATTATTAGCAATAACAGGGCTGGGTTGAATCTTAAAAAAACTCGATTTTATTAAAAAGTTGACGTTTTGCTAAATAATTATCAAGAGATTAAAAATAGATATCAGGCAAAACAACAATTCGAATAAATAATTATATATATATATATATATATATATATATATATATATATATATATATATATATATATATATATATATATATATATATATATATACGTGACGATTTCTCGCACTTCAAATAGTGAAAACGACCATCATTCCAAAAAAATTTTTAATACAAAGAATATACGTAAGCTTTTTTGTTTCATAAATAGATAGAAACTGAAATACTAAAAATATCAGGATCTTAGGGTTTGCTTGGTAAGCTTTAACATTTCTTGATACAATTTGTTTCAATATTAAACTAACGTTTACATTTCTGTACGAAGATATGACGTTAATTGTTCATAATGAGATGTATTTAAGAATTAAAAGAACTGAATAGTTAATATATTGTATAATTAAAATATATATATATATATATATATATATATATATATATATGTATATAAGTATATATACAGGGTGATTCACGGTGGATGGCACATTAGACGTTTCTGGTGAACCATACAACAGATCACTTTGAAAATTCAATGGAGGGCATCGTCGGACATTCTCTACCCAACTAAAATATTTTTGGTAATGCGGTGTTGCCATTTCTATTAGAAAGTAGTAGCAACTTTGATTTTTCAAATGGAACATGTATATAAGTATATATGTATATACAGGGTGATTCACGGTGGATGGCACATTAGACGTTTCTGGTGAACCATACAACAGATCACTTTGAAAATTCAATGGAGGGCATAGTCGGACATTCTCTACCCAACTAAAATATTTTTGGTAATGCGGTGTTGCCATTTCTATTAGAAAGTAGTAGCAACTTTGATTTTTCAAATGGAACACCCTGTATATAATATTATTTTTAGAATAACAATTTCCCAATAACTTTTCATGATATTTCCCTATACCTATCTGTTACCGTTTTCGAAATAAAAATTATTTTCATTTTTTTTCTTCGGAAATCAAGACCTATTAAAACGCTGATATCCTCGAGTTGAGAAATACTATGATATCGAAATTTAGGTTGGAGCTTGTTGATACTTGGGGGCTTCCTACAATTCAGCCTAATCTGCGTGACTTCAATACAGGGTGGTTAAAAAATTCAGTTATTTTGTTTGCTTGAAAAAGTGACTGAAAGTTGATTATTTCAAATGGAATGCTCTGTATATTATTGAAAATACGGAAAGCTGCTGGAATTTACTTTTTATCTATGTATATCATACCTATACCTAACTAGTC
>JARQZK010004341.1:440000-487500 GCA_030704885.1 Cynegetis impunctata
TTGTTGTCTGTTACGCTGCACCAAATTGTTTAATTCAGGGGTAGGTCACAATGTTTTTATCAAAACTTTATCCTCATAACTTAGTGCACTAAAGTTATGGGATAAAAAATATTCCACTAAGTCACCATTGAAATTTTTGAAATTAACTTCAGTAACCAAACTCATTTTAAAACAATACGCGAGCAATATAGGTAAACACGCTGCTGTTTACGGCATTAGTAACTACGATCACACTACGATTCAATTAATGCTTTCCAACGAATTCACTCGATGTCACGCGAAATTCTATAGTTGTGATTGGTCGACATTGTATGAGACTGGGTTCCTATCGTTGTTGCCATTTACATGTGTTTTGCTCTTCTATTGCTATGAAGTATTCATTCGGAGTATTTGCACCGTTGTTTGCTTTTCTGGGGCAGGCATAATGAACGTTAAGAATATACCTTTCTATGCCTCCGCAGCGTTGCCACAAATCTTGAAATGAATGAAATGCAGTAAATGTAAATACCTTCTATCTTAATTAATAAATTATATTATATAATGTAGGTTGAAAGGAAGGTAGGTGCATAAAATAATATGATTTTGATTAATATGAATATGCTGAATGCTGACTATTCAATATAATATATTAGTGATACACGGAATATTATTGAGGAGGCTTAGCCTCCTTTGACTAGCCGCCCCTGATATATATATATATATATATATATATATATATATATATATATATATATATATATATATATATATATATATATATATATATATATATATATATAAACTTTATGTATTCGCGGAAATTTTCTTTGTTGGTCATAAATTTCACCCCTCATTTATACCGTAACGTGTCTTATTGTCCCTTGAATGATCTTCAGTATTGTCTCTATAGCAGTACTATTGACATTAATGGAATGCATTTAGTAGAAGAAAATACAATATTTCAAGATTCAAATGAAAAGGAAGACAACCCCAGATCCGTTTGGGCTACACATGTATAGTAAACACTAACTGTGTGAAACAAAATTAAAATTATATCAGGGTTGATATGTTTAAAACATTTCGTATTGAAAGTTTGTTTAGAACATGTTTTAAATTCTCAATAATGTTCTAAACGAACAAGTTTTGAACAAATATTGGATGGATTTGTCCGTTAATTTCTGTCGATACAGTTGAAGTATATATGAGAAACAATATACTTTGTTATCTTTATTTAAATATTTGCGACTGGAGTTTCGTAGTACTACTACATTTTAATGCATTTTTGCTTGAAAATGTAGTACTACTACGAAACTACAGTCGCAAATATTTAAATTGAAATAATGATAAAAAACAAAGTGAATTATTTTTCATTTATAGCTTTTTAACAATTTAAAACATGTTTTAAACGGTATTTATTTTGGATCAGTATATATATATATATATTTATTTTTTCAATGCTTTATAATTAAGTATCTCACGAGGAAGCAAAAAAATAATATCCGTCTATTATCTAGAGATCAAGAGATTCCACACAAAAATTTGTTCAGTCAAATTAGATCAAATTAAAAAATAAACAAATCTTGAATATACATCATCAAAGTGTTCAGTCTACTCATAACCACTCCAATAAAAAAAAATTCAGTAAAAATTTCCCCGTTGCCGTAGTAGAAGCGTCAAATCTCACAAGTGTTGGAACACCCTCACGACTTGCATAAACATGAGTTCGTTTCCCAATATAGTAGCTCCTACGTGGAACGTTCGCGCGACAGAAAAGAACGTCGCGTCGGCAAGGCGCCGAAATAGAATCGACTCCTAAATCTTGTTCGGTGAAGCATACATTCGACGCTCCCTTTCCATCAAGGGATATAATGCCTAAATTGAGAGTAAGGGCGGATAAAAAAGTGAATTAACAAGGTAAAAAGATTTGGTTGAAGAATAACAACCCAGCGCCAAGTCCAATGTAATATATATATATATATATATATATATATATATATATAATATATATATATATATATATATATATATATATATATATGTACATATATATATATATATATATATATATATATATATATATATATACATATATTATATATATATATATACACACATATATATATATATATATATATATATATATATATATATATATATATATATATATATATATATATATATATAGCTGACCTACCACGTGTTGCTGCAACACAAAATTCTTTAAACATAGTTGCCCATTTTTAAAGCTTTCAATTTTTCTAAAATTCAAAAATGCCAATCTTTCAAAGGTTTTTAGAAAGTCACGAATTTCGTGATGAAAAGTCAACTTTTTAATAAAGGTGATTTTCAAACATCAATGGCCTGCTATTGCTAATTGAAGATAAAGATGCAAAAATACAGCGTAGGCAATATATATATATATATATATATATATATATATATATATATATATATATATATATATATATATATATATATATATATATATATATATATATATATATATATATATATTATATATATATATATATATATATATATATATATATATATATATATATATATATATATATATATATATATATGTATGTATTATATATATATATATATATATATATATATATATATATATATATATATATATATATATATATATGTTAACGGTATCCCTATACATCCCCTTTATGCACCCCATCATTTGTTACGTCAGGACGGACGAGTGGTACAAGCAGTCATGCGCCTTACCAATGCAGCAGTAGGAAACTACTGCGCAGGAGAGAACAGTCAAGACAAGGGGGTCGTCGAGTATGCTTGAACGTATGAACAAGTTGTTAACGTATGGAGCAATAAACGGAATTGGTCTAAATAGTTATTCTTATTTGTGTAAATCAACCCCAGTATTTAACATTTAACCCGGTATTTAACATCAGAAGTGGGATTATCCCGTGTTCTACCCGGTGGCCATAAAAGATCATGAATAAACATTAATATTATATAGTTAAAATGGAAGATGAAACTCATTTTCGTCATGACAGTGAAGTGTTTGAGCAAAGTGTTGTGGCTGATGAGGAAGATATCGGTTCAGTAAGTTCAAAACCAACAAAATTACAATGGCAAGAAACCTTAGTTAACTTGGTAGCGAGCCTAAACAACAATTATTAGAATAAGTCCAAGATGGCGACGTCGACGTATTATACGCCAACGCCCAACACATCTAGAACAAACGGATTTACTGCGCAGCCGTTGATATCGACACTAGCGCTCACATCATTTAAGTAAACCAGCATTGATCCTGACAAAAGCGTATATTTTGTCGAAGTTGACAAAATTTCTGTGATGACTTAATTGTTGCGGTTCCCGAGAAAGAAACGCTAAAGAGCCGATATTGTGAGTCACTAACCGAGTTCGGTAACCAGATGGAGTGAAATTCTAAGCATGTTTGACATAAACTAAAGAGTGAGATTAAACCCAATAAAAAAAGTACATGCATTTTCGGCTCTCGGAACGCAAGTTGTTCACACTATTGGGAGTTGTGATTTAATAGCTGTACTGCCGACCCTGACCCTAGAAATATACTTTATGGTTATTCCCCATATTGTTATGCCAAGAGATATCGATCTTATTATGTGATGGGAAGTGATTAGACGACTTTGCCTTAGAATTGAGAAAAATGCGATGGGCTTGAACTACATAACAACAAGCTTGCCATCGAAAAAGTGTTTACTATAAAGAACTTGAATAGCGCTCCTGTTAAAATAAATCATATTGAGAGTGTTATGCTTATAATCTTCAACTTCGATGACAGAATACTCACCAAAAGTACTTCAGTTTGGAATAATTCCTAGACTAGCGACTACACAGCTGTTTTTGGGTGACACACTGCCAACTAATAATATTATTGACCCAAATAAGGATGCCGCAGATGCCCGAAATGAAATAAGAAACAGTGGAAACCATCCAGCTCAGCAATTTGACTATATACACTACCTCGAGACAACGACGGAGGGAAATTAAGGGACAAATATCAAGGGCCTTACACTGTTCGTGCTCTAGTAACGAAAGATGTGCTACATAAACAAGGTCGACAGATGACGGTAGCCGCTCATGAGTAATTACGATCGTGGCCTGCCACAACATAAACAAAGAGTAAGATTAGTGATATTTGTATGTTTATACTTTTATGATTTTTGTTGAATTGAATTGATTTGCTGGATGATTCGTTTTGAATAATTCATTGGTTACGTGAATGATTGCAATGCCGCCTAAAGTTTATTGAATGCAATGTAATACAGATGAATTACATTTATTATTGTTGCCGTTTTGAATAATTTATTAGTTATGTGTTGATTGCAATGCAACCTGAGGTTTATTGAATGCAATGTAATACAGATGTATTACATTTATTTTTGTTGTCTTTTCTTTTCGATATCATGCATGTTGAAAGATTTTAAAAAATGGATTAGTGGTGAATCCACTAGGTTGAAAACAAAATGAAGTATCATTAAATGAATTAAAAGTAAGTAGGAGGTGGCGATCCCACTCCATTTGAATGAAAAGAGGAACTTGACGATCTCACGTTGCCTTATATGTTTGTGGCGATCACACAAGACATGAAATAGTGGCAGTACCACTAGGTTTAAAAAGGGCAGTAACAGTATGTTTTAAAGGTTATATTATATAGTAAAACTCTAACAATATGTTTCAAAGGTAGTAGGTACCATTACATTACAGCAATGAATAGAAAATGTTATATCATATAGTAAAACTCTGATATAAGTTGAAGTAAGCAGAAGATATCAGTAGGTTTTAAAGGTAGTAGGTAACATTATATTACATAAGTTGTGGCTATGAATTGAAAATGTTATATTGTATAGTGAAGCTCTATGAAAGCTTTGACTGACATAGGATGAAGTTGTAGAAGTGGCAATACCACTTGATATAAAAAAAAAAATTATATGTAGTTGATTTAGACATAACGAAAATTCTGTTTCGTACTTGATGCTTACAGATAGACACAGTGCGAGGACGCACTAATCACAGGATGGCCGTGTTAACGGTATCCCTATACATCCCCTTTATGCACCCCATCATTTGTTACGTCAGGACGGACGAGTGGTACAAGCAGTCATGCGCCTTACCAATGCAGCAGTAGGAAACTACTGCGCAGGAGAGAACAGTCAAGACAAGGGGGTCGTCGAGTATGCTTGAACGTATGAACAAGTTGTTAACGTATGGAGCAATAAACGGAATTGGTCTAAATAGTTATTCTTATTTGTGTAAATCAACCCCAGTATTTAACATTTAACCCTGTATTTAACATATATATATATATATATATATATATATATATATATATATATATATATATATATATATATTTATATATATATATATATCTATATATATATATATATATATAAATAAATATATATATATATATATATATATATATATATATATATATATATATATATATATATATAAGTATATATATTTCAACACAAATGAATACCCTTAATAACTAATGAGCAGAGAATCATTGAAAAATTTTCAGCTTCTTTAAAGTTAGAAATTAAATAAAAACAAGAGATTTACAAAAACAAATTCTACATTGTGTTGCTCATTACACCTCTACAATGCCCGAAAAGGTGTTGGCGGAGTGGAAAGGTTCGCGACAATGTAATAAATTTTGTGTTAATGTGTTAAAAACAAGAGTTTAATTTCGTTTCTCATTGAAATGGATTACAATCGAGTAACGGCCGCCAACAATCAATTACCTTAAATTGTCAAATTTTGCATTGAGAGTGTCCTCGGACAAGCGGTTCGGTGTATCTTGTAATTGGCCAACGATCTATCGATTTCGAACGGAATGACCTTTTATTGAATGGATTAAATTATCATTCACGCTGTTAATTGCAGCGTTATCATTTTCGATGACAGCTTTAATTTCGTATTGAAAAAATTAAGCTATTGACGTATCCGCATCGCAAGTTAATTAAATATAGGTACTACCACTTTTATTCGAATTGCTGAACTGATAGTAATGAATAAAGTCAACAAGGAAAATTCTCCAATAATTGAAAAAATTATCGTACAATAATAAAACGGAGCAGGTTCTATTGGGATCTGACATGTCAGCTAGCGAACTCTGGCGGCCAGATGGAAGTTTTTATTTCCAACATATTATGCAATTGCATGTCAAGTTTTTGATTTCTTACAAATAAGGTCGCAAAAGGTGAATAATGGAAAGTGTTGATTTTGCAAAACGTAGAAACAGCAAGTCTAGAGAGTGTTGTTGCGTGAAAAATTGTAATTCTAAAGCATATACAAATGCAAGTATTAGCTTTCATCGGTTTCCGAAGCCAAACAGATATTTTTTTATCGAGAGAAAATCATTTTGGAGAAAAGGAAAAGATTGTTTTATTGAATGTATGGAAAATCAATCTGAAAAAGAATCACACAACTCCTAGAATGATGGTGTGTTCTTTGCATTTTACAAAAGAATTGATTGAAACTCACATTAGATCCATGAAAATTCCAGATGCTGCAGCCAAAACATTTAAAATTGTTGAATCTGTGTTGCCTGAACATTTATTGGTATTATTTGAAGAAACTTTTACAGTGATATGTGGTACGATAAATATTTCTTCTCCGATCTTAGAAGATGACAAATTCATGGAAGATTAAGTGAAATTATGGAGTAACAAATTTATTTATATGATGCTTATTATAGTTATAAGAAGAATACACACGGAATGAAAAAGTTTTTTTTTGTATATTCATTATTGTTAATACATATTGAATTGCATTATGGTTGATGGTGTTTTATTATGAAAACCACCAAATTTCTTTCAGAAATGATTCAATTTGGAATAATAAAAAAAATTTCACAGTTGGATAAAGAATCATCAGTGAAAAGTTTAGAAATGTTTATTGATAATTGCCCATCATATCTATCATATTATAAACTTCCTACATAAAAAAGCTCGAATTGATAGTTTCATATCATTTAAACAAATACAGTTGATTTAGACTAGGTATTTTACAAATCAAATTAAATCAAAATAGATAAACCAAAAGCAGTAAAGTTGACGATACCAGGCCTCGAATTCTCTTCATTTTTCCCACATTTTATTATGAATTTGGATCTTTCTAGCCTAACACCTTCTCTGTATTTTCGCTGGAGTCAATTTTCACACTTTCACTCGAAACTAACATTGTTATAGGAAAAACTAAAAAAACTTTCAAATCTCTCATATAACTCGTGTTAAAAGTTGGTTTTGAGACGCCATGTTTTGACGTTATCACCTAAGCTCCGCCTCCATGTCAGATCCCAATTATTTCGCGGCGCGAAATCTGCATTTACAATGCAACAGTGAATTATAGAAAATGCCAAGTCACCCCGACTCAAAATTTGCATAACGTTGTTTCGATGTTATTAGATATCTACAGCATATTTCTAGTTGTTCCCAAATAAAAATCGCGGCCGGACTACATTTCAATCGGACGAGACGTTTAGGAGGAGGAAGCATGCCATATAATACATAATATATGGCAAAACTATAGCGTCCCACGACACCTCTCGTATTTTTTGTCTCTTCGAATTCCTGCCCGAAACTCTGTGGGTGCTACGTTCTGTGTTCGTATCCGGAAAACGGTTATTCTCAGCCCATTCATCTTTCGCAGTATCTTGTCGCCAAATAATAGCGACGCAAAACAATATGCTAATTTTCAGTGACACCCAATGCACAAAATGAATATTAATGGGTAGATTAATTTTCCGCGGAGAATCTGGGACAGAAATGCATCATGTGGTTGTGGATTCGGAATCGTGCCGTAACAACTTCTTCAATGAAAATCAATCAATCGACGACAGAACTATAGCCATCAATAAAATCATGAAATCATATACGCCTCTTTTGTAGAGTATATATCTTCATGTCAGGAGGTACGTGTTCTCGCGACCAATTTTTCTCATTTTCGATCTAAACGGTGAATTGTTGGTTTCCAGTATCTTTGGCGGAGGGCGCTCTGGGTTGTAATCCAGAGATTTGTATTGGGGAACCATTAGAAATTTGTTAATTCACTCCGAGTCAAATAAGCTGCACTGATGAGATCGAATAAGATCGAAACAGCTGCATGCAGATTTCGAGTCGGGGTGACTTGTGAATGCAGATTTTACGTTGCGGAATCCGTATAACCAGCTCCCTTGGAAAGTTGCTTGATAGATTTTAAATTATTAAAGAATTGTTATTTTATGTAACGACAGCCATCAGTTTTTGAACTATTGCTTTCGAGTGAAAAATAATTCATCTCGGATTATTCGGCATGACAGAAAAAGAAAAATCGATTATTAATACAGATAAAAATTCGTCAACATACAGAAATAATGAATGGCATTTTCGATCATTAATAAAATTGTAATGTCTCGTAGAATTTACTGTGTACAACCATTCCTATGTCTTAATTCTGTCCTCTTATGTACTCGAGGCTCAATTCGTGTTTGTGTTAGAAGAAAAAATGCCATGACGAGCCCCCAGGCGCTAAACGTCCCTGTGTTTTCTGCTTTGTGACATAGGGTAAAATTTGAGTTGATTAAAAATTTGTTTCATATAAATATAAACGAAAAAATTATTTTAATATAAACAAAGAAGAAAATCAGCATATATTAAGTTGGCTGTGATTATATATATATATATATATATATATATATATATATATATATATATATATATATATATATATATATATATATATATATATATATATATATATATATATATATATATATATATATATATATATATATATATATATATATATATTGCATTTCCGCCGATACCTTTGAAGTCTAACGAGTACAATAGAAAATAAATACGTAAAAACTGGGCTATTACATTATGCAAGAAAAACATTATGGTATAAATCTAGTTTAAATGATAAGGAAGAAGATAACTTGATATAAATATAACTAATGTTGAATGTACAAAAGGAGATCTTATACAAAAATATATTCCTTAAAACCATTGAAAATCAAAGTAATGGAAAATTCAGTCGGAAAATATTACACAGGCAGTATCTGTTGTTCGTTCAGAAGCCCCCGACGAATGACCTATCTCGTTCTCACAGAAATGTGCGTCCATATAGGGCGCCAATTTTAACAAGGGTCTGAATCCCGAGGCATATTGCAGTTGACAATAACTGCTTATTGTACCTTTGTTATGAGAACTATTAGGCGATATCCAGGTAATCGTTCTTCTTGTTATTTTATATTGCTCTCCTACGGTATTTTTGCATTCCTTTGATACGGTAATATTTCGACGAAACCTAGCGTTGCCCGAAATACATCGTACGCTCAATACTTGAATCGTAATATAATCAGTTTAGTACTTCGCTTGTTAACGATTGGTTGACCATAGCTGAGACTTGACTGACAAAAAAGCAAACATGGCAAATACCGCATGTTTCATTCATCCCTGAAGTATGTGTCAGAGAGGCGGGAAGCTTGAGTTATGGGGATGAACTCCTACGACCAGATCAGAGAATACACTTACTTGTATGTACAATTGCATTATGGATGGGTGAGATAGGATATTTATGGAACGGAGGAAGTGTGGGTAGGGTTCAGAGGGTAATACTGGCCCAGAATTGGCCTTGTGAGTATGCTAGCAGTGACCTACTCAATGCCATGAGGAAACCTCTTAGAAAAACTCATGGCAGACCAGTCGAACTCGGGAACTACCAAATACGTGTACATAAGTACTTGGCTAACTAGCTTGGTGAAAAAAAACTTCGGCGATCGAAATTTCTAATTTAACATTCTAGAACACACAATTGAATTTGATACAATCTGAAGAATCCTGGGATATTCCAGAGAAGTCCATATCGTTGTCAGAAACATACACAACCATTTAACGTCCTTCAACACAACCTCGAGCTTAGATAAGTTGTACAATGTGTTAGAAATAGAAAATTCAACGCACCAAGACCAAACTTTTTTACTCACAAATGAAGACCAGGGGCTATCTACCACTATAACCATGAATGAGTGTCAGTAGGTGGTTATAAATAAAAGACTGAACTCTCCCACAAACAATTTCCTTATATATATATATATATATATATATATATATATATATATATATATATATATATATATATATATATATATATATATATATATATATATATATGTATATATATATATATATATATATATATATATATATATAAAAATTCGGTAGTAATTATATACTAACCAAACTGATGAAACATCAGTTTGGTTGTCATGTCAATTTAAAAACAGAAAGAACTTCGTGTTGTGTTTAAAACATACGACGTCGTCTTCTATATTTGTCCGGTTCAAACACCTTCAGTCAGAAGAGGAATCATACAAGTGTCGAAACAACTTCGAACGTCCAAAACACTCAATTTGCAAATGGAGTGCAAATCGATCGATGTATTTGCCGACAAACACGCTGCAAGAGTAAGTAGCGCCCCCTGTTATCTCTGCAAATAGGTATGACGCACAATTAAATATTTAAGGTCGATATTAGAACTAACTGACGCAACTCCACGTGTAGTTCGGTTAAACTTAGGATAATCCCAATTAATTTTTTAATTATTTCAACCTTGGATCACTCGTGGAATGTGTTCTACCATATGGACAAGAACTCCGTTGTAGCCCATATTTGAGATCAATCATTGTCTAAATATTATTTCGCTATTTTACAATAACATATGAATTTCGAGAAACATTTTCCTTTCGTCGCGGCAGATTTTCAAGATATTTTAGAATTTTTTAGCAATTAGTAAGAAAATTAAAATCTTTATCCTTGTGGTCTACCGCCGATTGGACAAAATTATGGAACCACGCAAATACTTTAAAACTTATTTCATGAAAAATATAATAGTTGACCATTGTTTCGTTGACTTCATATATCACATTAAGTGAACTAGGAGAATTCTTTAATAATTTAAAAATTATCTAACAATCCTCCAAGGGAGCTGGTTATATGTATTCTGCGACGCGAAATCTGCAATCGTCGCGTCACCCTGACTCAAGATCTGCATATAACTGTTTCGATCTTATTAGATCTCTTCAGTGCAACTTACTTGAATCAAGATTGAAGTAACAAATTGTTCCCCAATACAAATCGCGACCGAACTATTATATGGATAACAACCCATAGCGCCCTACGACAAAGATATAGGGAACCAACAACTGTTTAGAGCGAAAATTCAGAATTTCGACGAGAGAACAAGTAATTCCATGCAGATGTCTACTTTACAACAGTGGCGTATGGTTCTCTGGAATCTCATACGCCACTGTTGCTGAGTAGACATCTTCATGACAAGAAGTGTTTGTTCTCCCGAAGGAATTCTGCATTTCCGGTCTAAAGAGTGAATTTTTGGTTCCCAATATCTCTGGCGGAGTGCGCTGTGGGTTGTTATCCGTATTGTAGTTCAGCCGCGATTTTTATTTGGGAACAATTAGAAATATGTTAATCCATTCCGAGTCAAGTAAACTGCACTGAAGAGATCTAATAAGATAGAAACTACTGTATGTAGATTTTGAGTCGGGATGACTTGACATTTTCTATAATTCATCATTGCATTATAAATGTATATTTCGAGTAGCGGAATACATACAACCATCTCGCTTGAAAGATTGTCCCATAATTTTTAAATTATTGAAGAATTTTCCTTGCTCACTCTATGTGAGATACGAAGTGATGATGATTAGTTACAAGCACGGTACATATCCAATTGAAAATGCAATATGTAATATACATAATTAATAGAAAATATTTTAAAAACTCTGATATTCAATTATTGGAAAACGAGTAGGTAACAAATTATTGTTTTCCAAATATCGATCGACTTGGGTTTAACTTATGTTCATCGGCTTCATGTCACGTCATTTCTCGCGTCAATAACAGTCGCTTTAAATAGATCGTTTGTGATAAGCTCTAACAAAAATATCTGAAGATAATAAAAGTAATTAGTGGTAGTTGATTAATTTGAGTTGGGGCGGAAGCACCGCAAAAACACAATAACCTAATCAAATATATATATATATATATATATATATATATATATATATATATATATATATATATATAATTATATATGTATATAAGTATATATAAAATTTCAACTAGTAAGATTCTTTGATTTTTAATTTTAGTTACCTTTGATAAGGGAATAATAACTTCGTTGAAAAGGAGAATTCAAGGGAAACTATTATTCATTATTTGCCAAGCATTCAAATGCAATAATTTTATTCTTCTTCAGGGCTTCGGGGCTTCTGGTCTTTTTTTTAATCACCGAATATAAGGATTGTATAGGAAAAATTTGCGTGAGCTCTAAACATTATTCGTTTCTGAATTTAATTTTTCTGGACATCACTACTATACAAACAAATACATAAATAATATTTTCCTGGTTTTAAAAACTACAATATCAACAATAGAATTTTTAGATTTATTCCTCATTTCATCTGTCATCTGAAAATAATAATAAAAATCCGGACACCCTACTGCGTAGCACTAGGAATGATAAAACCCCTCGGCGCATGTGCATGTCGTAATGCCTATCTAAAAAACGCTATAATTTTTTTATTCTTCGTGGGGAAAAATTTTTGAACACTTTTCTTATGAAATCATATGTGTTTTATCGTCATCCGTAGGAATTTTTAAAATCGGACTAGCTACTAACTTTTTGTCGTGAGACTAAAAAAGAGGTTATAAAAAATCTAAAAAACGCTATAATTTTTTTATTCTTCGTGGGAAAAAATTTTTGAAAACACACTTCTGATGAAATCATATGTGTTTTATCGATATCCGTTGGAATTTTTAAAATCGGACCAGGTGCACACTTTTTGTCGTGAGACTATAACCCCTTTAGCTTCTCCAACATGTAAATTTTCCAAAGAAACAGTATTTTACGGAATGAATGAGTAAATTAAAACTTTTAAGTCTATACCTATTTCAATTTGAGTATGTATTTCAATCTGATTCGATAATGAAGAAAAAACATATAGAACTGATTCTCCTGAAGAATATAACAGAAAACTTTATTTGACGTTATTTCCTATTTAAATACCGATTTAATCTTTCATTATTATACCGATAATTTTTGATGAATTTGAAAATGTATTCAATATATAAATTTCACTCACGATTGTAAATCGTCTTGGAAGCCATATTCTCGCACTTAAACAGTCGGAATTTTCATATTTATAAACAACAAACATGTAGAAAGTGTAAAAATATTCAAATGTGTTTCATTTGACCACGAAAAAAAGTGAAAGTGTAAGACGAAATCTACTTGCATATTTGAATATATTGCAAGGCGGTTATGATAGTCTTCAGTTCAATGGATTATGACGAATGCACGTTATTATCTGGGACTATATATTCGTTCACCCTCGAAGAGGTATTTTTCATGGAGACTACCTTTGAATTATTGAAAATACCTGAAAGCGCCATTGGATTGATCAAAATATCGACGATAAAAAGACGAGAGGTGTCGTCGGACACCCGGTTGGAACGAA
Organism: Cynegetis impunctata; assembly: GCA_030704885.1. NCBI lineage: Eukaryota > Metazoa > Arthropoda > Insecta > Coleoptera > Coccinellidae > Cynegetis > Cynegetis impunctata. The sequence continues at coordinate 453,538 of JARQZK010004341.1, forward strand.
GTCCCTTTTGCTATATAATAACATATAAATATATATATATATATATATATATATATATATATATATATATATATATATATATATATATATATATATATATATATATATACATACATTCGGCTGTCATACTTCCCCGCTTGGTATGTAATATACTATTATTTATACATGGGGAGGATCAGAAGTCGGCTGATGGAAGGAAGGGGCCGCTCAAGAAGACACCCCAATTAGTATCAAACAATACTTTGTGAAATGGGACCAGATTATGGCTCTTTGGCTTGCACAAACAGAATAATTTCACATATCGGCAAAGTTATTGATAAAATAATCTGTATATTCGAAAAATTGCCTAATTTCTTCAAAATTCCGTCGAAGCTTCAAGGTTATATACGAGAAAGTAATTTGGAAATAATATAATTTAGTTTTGGTTACCTGAAATTTCACATAATCTTGTCTTGTTTTTTTTTGTTTGAAAGACAGCCAAAACGAAAATACCTCATACTATTTTTATACCAAGGAATGCAGTTTTGTGTAGGTTTCATACTATCCTTAATCAAAAGAATATAATATGAGACACATTTTCTGTTTTTTATTTTATCTATATTCCGTCAGATATCAATTGAATCATTTTTAAATGCTATTCCAACGCTGCTCCACAGGTGGGATATGGTCATAATAACAGTGAGCGATAACTAGCCTGTTACATCTTCCACAAGTTTTAATTTCCCCGAAAAAGATTTATATATATATATATATATAAATATATATATATATATATATATATATATATATATATATATATATATATATATATATATATATATATATATATATATATATATATATATATATATATATATATATATATATATATATATATATATATATATATATATATATATATATATATATATATACATATATATATATATATATATATATATATATATATATATATACATATATATATATATATATAAATATATATATATATATATATATATATATATATATATATATATATATATATATATATATATATATATATACTAGCTGACCCAGCAAACGTTGTTCTGCCATATAAATTATTTTTATCTATCTTTCTATCTATTCATCTATCTGCCGATGTATCTCTATCTATCTAGCTATCTATCTATCTAACTATCTATCTATCTGACCCGGCAAACGTTGTTTGAATTATTGAAATGGCTATTAAAAATATGGGTTGTTGTTAGAAGGGTGAAAATTTAAAGTTGTGTGTATTTTTTAATGCAATATCATAAAAAATAAAAATAAAAAATTTTGTCCAAAAAATTTATGAAAATGCTTGGGGTGGACCACCCTAATCACTTAGAGGTATGAAAAATATATTTCGACCTATTCTCAGACCGACTATTGTTATTTTCGATTGCCATCTTGCAACCCTATTGCGGATCTGTGGATGAAATTAAAAAAATTAAAATTGAGAGTAAAATGAATTTTTTTATTTTAAGACATGACAAAATAAAAATAAAAATCTTGCCAAAAAAATTGATGTTTATAATTAACAAATAAAAAAGGGGTTGATCGTGGAGTCGGGGTGCCTTGACATTTTCTATAATTCAACGCTGCATTGTGAACGAAGATTTCGCGTAGCGGAGTACATATACCCAGCTCTCTTGGAGGATTGCTCGATAATTTTTAAATTATTGAAGAACTTTTCTTCTTCACTTCATGTGATATATGAAATTGACGATGGTCAACTTAAATCTTTTAAAAGAATAGATTGTTGAATAAATTTTGCAAGAACGGCAATGAACGGTGCCGCTACGTGAAAATTGGAGCCGTACTAGGAGCATTTTCTTCGAATTAATTCGTGCGCATAACACAGGAAACGAGCTGCGGACGAGTCGGAGTTTACGAACGAGAACGGAAAGAAAATGTATGCCAGACGGATTGACCACGATAACCGCAACAGCGGATCCGTTGCGGTTTTCGAAGATTGAAACGTTCATCAACGACGGCTACATAGTTTCAATTAAGACGCTAGTTCAGAGGGAGATGCGCCGATCGAGATAGGTGATGAGAGTGAGAAATAATGAACATATTTCAATCGTATTGCAACGAGAGTTAGCAGTGTGCCAAGTTACCGTTGTCCGATTTTCACATTTACTCCCGATCGCCACTCTCACGAAATTTAGGAAATTTGTATGTAGTATTAATGTTGTGAGATTGATGGAGTGTAATTTATCATTTCGCCCAAAAGATTAATTACAAAGAAACACATTTTGAAAAAATTCTTAGGTATGAACCATTATGAAAATAATTATGGTGAATATTCTTTTAATAATGGGATAACACCACGGACACATATTACGGAGACGTACGGTATATTTGCTGATATATTGTGGAAATTGTGACAAGCGTTTCCTTTCAAAAAAAACGAGCAGCACAGCTCCGTCACTAAGGTCGTATTTTCACCACATTTCTGTTCTTTCTCACATAATAATTCTTAACTCCCGAAGTCAATATGGTAGGGCTGAATCTCATACAGATATTACAATTCATAATACATCACTACACCCAATTTCACATAAATTAGCCGCTTATCATAGTGTGATTCATAGGCTTTTCAAAATTCCGTTGTCCGAAGCTAATTTCCGAAAGGAATTGAATATAATTAAACAAATGGCAGTAAATGATGGTTATTCACCCAATATGATTGACAGTCTCATTCAGAGGAAAAAATACAAAATGGCAATTTCAGAAGATTACCCACTTATATCCGAGAAAAGTACAGTCTATAACAGTTTAACATACTTGGGCAAACCTTCCGGAAACCTGAAATTGTTTCTTCATAAACAAAATTTCAAAGTTTCATATAAAACCAACAATAGCATTGGAAAATTCATTAAAAACAACAAATCAAAAATCCATAGAGATGAACGTACGGGTGTTTATAGACTCAACTGTAACGATTGTGAAAAATTCTAAATAGGACGTACAATTAGAAACTTCAAAACTGGAATACACGAACACCAAACTAGCTATATTAAGCAGAAAACGGTCTCTTATTATGCGTGTCATCATATTCAAGAAAACCATGCCTTTAATCACAATTATAATATATTACAGTTAGAAAATAGTCTCCACAAAATCGACTGTTGGCAATCCCAATACATCAATAAATATAAAAATTCCGGAAACCTAGTTAACGACCAGATTGAAGTAAACCCTTCTCCTCTTCTTAATCTGTTCAATGTACCTACCAATAGCTCTGAATGAATTGCTTATTGTTATTTAGTTTCTCTAAGAACCCCTGTGTTATGTTCAATATTTAGTATAAATAGATTTTTTTGTAGTACCATAATTTAGTACGAGATGAAGTCAATGTTATGACGAAACGCGTTTACTCATTATATTTTATTTAACCCTGTGAAAAGTTAGTTTTTTGTTTCTTTATAAAGTTATAGATATACAAAACTTGAATACCTAAGCAAATCGAATGAAATTTCTACATCAAAATTGGGGCAGTGAGAGAAAACATTTTAAATACCAAATTGTCAGGCTTCTAACTGAATTTGGAAAGCTAGAAATTCCAACATAAAAACTGCGGTGGTAAAATAAACCAACTAGAACACCCAATGGGTACATCCCCTACCTAAACCAAATCAACGTTCCAAATTTAAACCCTCTGTCTCAATCAGTGAAAGCTATAGAGGTGCGAAAAATTTTAAAAATCACGATAAAACATGAAATCTCTAAATTAAAATGGCAGTAGCTGAAACCGTGTTTACACGTGCCGAGTAGAAGGCCGAGTGTCAGTAGCTCACTCGCAATCCCACTAGGCGCGAGATCCTACAAACGCCTGGATCCTGCGGGACTGTGAACTTCCTGTGCCAGAAATACCTGGATTGAAATGATTTAAAGGAATTGCATTCCCTACGCGAGACGGACTCTGCCAGACACTGAAGTCATAGGGATATAGATAGTGTGGAGGATAGTGTAAATGAAGTTTCAGCGTGCTCTTGACCTCGATTATACCAGCGTGTGTGATACTTCGCAACTTCGGCCCTAGATCCGGCCACGAAGAACGTGTCCGTCATTAACCGTACAGCGCGATCGGTAAATGAGGAAGACGATAATCGAGTACGAAACGCCGACGTCGAAATTCGGAAGATAATACGACAATTACCAGAATAGCTCATAATTCGGCGATTTCTACGTTGAAGCGCGCCGGCAATTAATTCTAAGCGCGACCGAGATATGCAACAAAGAAACGATACGGCGTTTTAGGCCTCGTGAAAGGTGAAAGGAAAAAGTATCTATCGGATTTGTTAACAACGACGACGTAGCGATTTTCGCAAGCCTTTCGCACGCTGGTGCCGCACGTCTGTCTGTCTGCCTGCCTGCCTCCCGGGTGTACTTTCCATTTTTTTTTTTTTTGATACGACTACCTTGATAAATGAACCGAATTGGCGATGCGTTCGTCCCATATATTCCGGTTACGTATATTTGTTGCAATATATCGCGTGTTAGAACTAATGAGCAAATTAATAAATTGAACGGTGCTTTTCAATTCCGAAAAAACGCAGGTTTACGGTTGCCACAACTTCAATGTATTTGGTCACTGCGGTATCCTTCTTTTAACCTCGGGTACATTATAGGTTAAAAAGTTCATGCTGATTGCCTCAGTGCAAGGTGGCACATTTCATATTATTCGAGTAAAAGATGTGTAATTAAACGCTCAACGACATTCAACCAAATAAAAAGGCTAGAGGTGAAGTGGGACACCCGCCATATATTATGTATTATATAGCAGGCACAGTGAAATAAATTAACATCGTTTGAGAGTAATTAAATAATTAAATGAAAGAATTATTTGATAGTAGGATTTATATATTACTTCGAAAGATAATGGAAACTATAGAACAAAATTAGGGTAATGTTCAATGTAACATTTTTTCTGATAACAATATTAACATGAAATCACAAGAAACTGTAGATGAATTTTATATATATATATATATATATATATATATATATATATATATATATATATATATATATATATATATATATATAAAATTCATCTACAGTTTCTTGTGATTTCATATGTATATATATATATATATATATATATATATATATATATATATATATATATACATAAATACATACGGGTGTCCACGGAAGGTAGCTCGCCCCAGTAACTTTTTTGTTTTTGGAGTTAATGGAATTAAATTTGGAGGATCTGTTCAATGCATAAAAAAGCATTATTTGGCAAGTAACTCAACTTCATGATAATTCTGAATTCACCGGAAGTGACACAAAATTTTTGAATGCGACACCTGGTATATTTTCAGTTTTTTTGTCTCCATATGACATTTAGAATACCACCATGTATCATTTGTTACTCTTTGTAACCGTTTTTTATTTTTGTTCGAAATAAATTTTTATTCCAGAGGGCTATGGATACGTTCAAATAACTAATTTGTTCACGTGAGGATTTTCTTCTTCTTTTTATGATTTCTGATATCTGATATTAATGAAGCTTATCGAATGCCAATCAATGAATTGTCTGTATAGAAATAAACTGATTATTTAGAGAAACGTGAGTAATATGAAGAAAATCAACAAATCCACTTATTTCGTTTAACGCCTCTTTTGAAAAAATTAAAAAACAAGTTAAAAAAACGAGTTCGTATGGAAATATAAATAAACAATTCGACCTTCCACAGTCGCAATATTTTTTGGTGGCACAAATATTTTGACCGTCAACTTTTATTGGATGTATTATACAATTGTATGTATAAATTGAAAGTTGCACAGGCCAATTTCAACTGTACCAGAAGCCAGATGGGTAAATATAAAGGTTAACAGCATTTCTCAAGGACAGAAGCATGAAGAAATGAAATAGCCTTCCTTTCCACAGATCGTGTATTTTTAATTACTCCCATTAGTAGTGGTATCTCGGGCGGGAGGAGACTGACCGCTGGAAACCGAGCGCCATTCGTTCGACAAGATAAAACAAAACATCATTCTCAGTTTAAATACGTTAACGAATTAATAATAAGACACTATAGTTAACAAAAAAATAATTTGAACTCATTTCCGGAAATGACGCCTCACATCATGGGCCTATAGATAACAACATAATAATGGTGAATCTACGAGAATTTTTATTTGAACATTCCAAAATTTTAACTGAATTTACCCAAATAATGATAGTTTTGTTGTGCATAGTGATGGGAGGAGGGAATATTCCGAATTTGGAATATTTTCAAATTGGGAATATTCCTCAAAGCTTAAATAAATTTCCGTTAGAGGGATTTTATATTTTATGCGAGTTTATACACGTCGCGTCGGTCGTTGACGAAGTTATTGTCGGAATTTATTTCGACTTGTCTGGATATTAGCCTGCAACAGCTTAGTCATTTGTTTATTGTTAACAGATAAAAGTTGTGGTTTGTGTCGTAGTCATAATATTCGAAATCAGCAAGTGCAATCTACTATAAAAAAAATGGAAAGAATAATATTAGAAAGTGTTTTAATATCCACAATAAAATGGCAAATTTAGTTTGTTCTATTTCAGAGTCAAAACGTCAGATATTAATGATGAAGAAATTGAGAATTTCAGTTCAAAAATAAAAGTCATGTCGTCCTTAACCAACATGTATGCTAATGATTGCCGTTTGAATTTTAGTGACAAAAAAGGCCCGAATCTGCGATTAACTTGTTCAATACATGTCCGCACATATGTGGGCCTATGAAGAAAGTAAACGACTTGAAATTCAGGCTTCACGTACAAGAGGTTATGATCTACACTTGGAAAATATCATCATTGCAACGTTGCCAGATCTACAAGTAACTTATGCTCACTATGTTTGTTCAAATGGCACACCATGTATATTTTAATATTTTTATATTCTGTGGAACATTTTGAAACTTTTTCATCCACCATATGACATACCTATCTTGAGCCATTTCCATAATAAAAATTTTTTTCTGAAAAATTTGGCGACAAACATCTCCGAATTAAAAATTTATTTTTCTCAACTATCACAGCTAGAGCCCTGAAATTTTTGTTAGAAAATCATATAAGGTTAGGTTAACATAATAAATTATGAGGGTCAAGGCGTCTCATACGCATTCACAAAATAATGTTCTTTGGGTAGAACATAAAAGTGAAATTTATGCATTAATTTCAAATGGGACACCCTATATTTTATAGCAGCATTCAAAGGAAGAACAAATTTCCCAACTGAAAGTAAAAATAATATAATACCTATCTCTAGCGGTTCAAGACGTATGGGCAAAAAACTAGAAAAACTCAATTAGAACAAACATAACTTTTCATTCTAGGCCTGAGGGCTATCATGGTAACGCAAATAAATATCACCGGTTTGCTCACGTTTAACCTCGAACTTTGGCACATATCAGGCATTCAAAAAAATACAGACTCTAACCAAAAAGTGAAATGATAATTATAACTAGGTATGCAATGCAAGTTGCTTTTTGCAAATATTGAGCGAAGCAAGCATTTTTTAACTGAATTTGAGATTTTCAAAAATAAAAGTCATGTCGTCCTTAACCAACATGTATGCTAATGATTGCCGTTTGAATTTTAGTGACAAAAAAAGGCCGTTCCGAATCTGCGTTTAACTTGTTCAATACATGTCCGCACATATGTGGGTCTATGCTCCTCCGTTATGACATAAAAATAGGTGTTTGTGTCCTAGACATGTCCGCATTCAGGCAGGGCGCAGAATCGGAACATACATGTTGGTTAAGGAAGACATGGCTTTTATTTTTTAAATCTCAAATTCAGTCGCTTGCTTCGCATATATTCGCAAACAGTAGCTTGCATTGCATACCTAGTTATTATTATTATTCACTTTTTGGTTAGAGTGTGTATTTTTTTTGAATGCCTAACATGTGCCAAAGTTTGAGGTTAAAGGTGAGCAAACCGGTGACATTTATTTGCGTTGCCATGATGGACCTCAGGCCTAGAATGAAAAGATATGTTTGTTCTAATTGAGTTTTTCTAGTTTTTTGACCATAAGTTTTCAACCGCTAGAAATAGGTATTATATTATATTATACTTTCAATTGAGGAATTTGTTCTTCCTTTGAATTCTGCTATAAAATATAGGGTGTCCCGTCTGAAATTCATGCATAAATTTCACTTTTATATTCTACCCAAAGAACATTATTTTGTGAACACCCTGTATGACATACCTTGACCTTCATAATTTATTATGTTAACCTAACCTTATATGATTCTCTGACAAAAATTCAGGGCTCTAGCTGTGATAGTTGAGAAAAAATAAATTTTTAATTCGGAGATGTTTGTCGCCAAATTTTTCAAAAAATAATTTTTATTTTGGAAATGGCTCAGTTAGGTATGTCATATCGATGGCTTAAACTGTAAACCGGCTATCTCCACTTTTTAATGAAATTGAGATTTTAATGCCATCTGCCACAGAAAATTGAAATCTATAGTCAATTCACGTAAAAAATATTTTAAATTTACAGTTTTCTTTAATTCATGATGCACGTATACTAGCTATCTCCGTGGCATCAAATATCAACAATGCAAAACTTCTAACTCCTGTGTCAGTAGCCATTTTAAATAGTGTAAGTCGAGGTGATACGAGACTCTCCGCATTTTGCTCCAGATTTTACTTTAAAATTGAAAATTAGTTTATTAAATAATAAATAAAGTTGTGTAGTGATATTATAGTAAGTATATTAATTGATTAGAACATGACTATTTTAATCATGCCAGAATTATTAACCTTAGAAACTCGTATATGGAGCGGTTTTTCAAAAATAAATTTTATGTTTGATTTGGAGTTAGCGGTTTTTTCATAAGTAATATAATATTGCACGTAGTATTCAAATCAATATTAAAATGCTATTATTATTAAGCTCGGTAGTTAAAAAAAAGTATAATTAAGTTTTAGGTCCTTGGATTCGATGTCCGCCCGTTCCAAAAAAATTTTGGCCTTGGCATGCCAACCAGAAAATAAAGATAATGCATTATCATATAAACAAGACAAAAATCAATATTTAAAGGACCAGATAGAAAATGATCCAAATTTTATCAATAAATTACCCATATTACTTTTGGATCAACAAAATGTGTCTTCTCAACATAACCAAAATGATTTTCTTATTCCTGAACTCCAAATGAATGAAAAAAATAATATTGTTGTTGAACAAATAGACGACTATGGTATAAATAATTCAAATTACTGCTCTTATCAGATTTCTTCGTCTGCCAGTATTAATTCTCCTAAATCATCTTGCTATATTGCATCGACTTCACTTCATAATTTGGAACCTTCCACTTTAATGGATTCTAACGACGAACCCTCTGTTAAATATGTTGGAGAATATATAGTAGTTGCCCAAAATACTAGTGCCTTACGTGGCTCAGAAAACGTTTTTGTTGTGAATACAGTCAATGAATCAAACAATGATGGATCTGCTGAAATTTCAGAATACAGTTTTAGTGATGAATCTGACAAAGGGTTTCGTCTGGTGGACTATTCTGAGAATTCTGATTCTGACAACCACTCTGACACAATGGAGCCTGTGAAAAGAAATAGAAAGAAGAGATGCCTAGTGGATAAATCTACTTGGATCTATGAAGAAAACAAAAAGAAAAGAGAATCAGGTCAAAGATATTTTGGAAGAAAGAAGCAAAACAACAGTTGGAATAATAGAGTTGAAAAACCTCCTAGGGCTCTCAAGATAAGATGTAAATGTAAGACGCGAGATAAACAGTGTAAAATTCAATGTTTTCTTATAACAGAAGAAGATAGGCAAACTATTTTTACTAACTTTTGGAAAATGACTTGGGGGGAAAAGAAAATTTATATAGACGCTTTAGTACAAATTATACCAACCCAACGTCACAGAGACAGAAAAGATGAAAAGGTGTCAAGAAGAGAATGCTCTGTAAATTATAATTTGAGAAAAGGAGAAGAGTTAATAAGAGTATGCAAGACAATGTTTTTAAACACTTTATGTATTGGCAAGTGGTCCATTTTAAACTGGAAGGAGACAAAGCAAAATATTAATGAAATTCAAACTGAGGAGGAAGTGAATTCTATTCAAACAACCTCTTCTGAATCCAAAAAATCAGAATCAAAAAAATTGAATCCATTCGAGCTGGAAAACAAATCTATGAATGAATTTCTTGATAACTTACCGACCATGGAGTCACATTACTGTAGAAAATCGACTGAAAAAAAGTATCTCTTACCCGATTGGCCGTCTAAAAAAGCCCTTTACGATTTCTATGTAAATAATTGGTGCAAAGAACGTAACGTAAAAGCTTTATCTGTATGCTCTTTTAATAATGCCATGGATTTAAAGAATATGTCCTTGTATCATCCAAAAAAGGATCAATGTCAGATTTGTTTTTCACATAAGTTAGGACAATATCCAGACGAGGAATATGCTTTACATCTTGAAAGAAAAGAAGAAGCGCGTAGAGAAAAAGATTTGGATAAAGTAACAAATAAATACACATTTACCATGGACTTGCAAGCTGTCCTTTTAGCACCACGATCCAATGTGTCTAGTCTGTATTATAGAACCAAACTTTGTGTTCATAACTTTTGTTTATTTAACCTAACAACTCTACAGGGAACATGCTATTTATGGAATGAATCAGAAGGGGGACTTAATGCTGAAGAATTTGCCTCGATTGTGACTACATTTCTATTGGAGAAAGTAATACCACAATTAAAAGAGGAAATAACCAATGAAAATAGAAGAATTATTCTCTACAGTGACGGATGCACTTACCAAAATAGGAATGTCACTATGAGTAATGCACTATTAAATTCAGCTATGTCAAATAATATAATAATCGAACAAAAGTTCTTGGAAGTCGGGCATACGCAAATGGAAGCCGACAGTATGCACGCATCCATTGAAAAAAAATTAAAGAACAAAATAATTAACGTTCCGGCCGAGTACATTCAAGTATGCAGACAAGCTAGGAAAAATCCAGAGCCTTATATTGTCCAGTATCTTACCCATGACTTTTTCAAAAACTTCAAGGATGTGAATTTTTTAAAGTCAATCAGACCTGGAAAAATGAAAGGTGACCCCAAGGTTTGTAGTTTTTATTAGTAATTTTTTACTCTGAGATGAATTTTTTGCTTTTAAGGTTACGGATTTGCGTGCCCTGCAATACAATCCCGACGGAAACATTTTGTTTAAATTAAGATTCAGGGATGATTGGGTCACATTACCACAAAGAAAAGATTATAAAGTTACGACGAAAGTTATGAATGAAATTCCAAGCTTGTATGCAACCCGGCGTAAAATAAAGAAGAAAAAATTTGAGGATCTACAAGAATTGAAAAAAGTAATCCCTTCCGACTATCATGAGTTTTATAATAATATTCCATTTGAGAATTAATTATATTATTACATAATTAGTAAATATGATTAAATATTTTTAGAAAAGTTTTGTTGAGATTTTGTTGAGATTAGTATGAATGTTGTATTGTAGTTTGTAGTGGAGAATTTAAATAAAAACCTTCTAACTCCGAGTGATTATTGTTTTTATTTTACACAAAACAGCTATCTCCTAAATTTGCGTATAAAAAACAAAATATAAACGAATATGTAGGTATTCAATCACAGTAAGAGTCCCTAACTACTACTTTATTATTATTAATATTTGTGAAAGCTTTCAAGTTTACTCTGGGCATTCAAAATAGTTTTTATTATCTCCTGTAAAATTTGCATTTTTGGAGTTAGCTGGTTTACAGTTTAAGCCATCGATATGTTCTATAAAAAAGTTTCAAAATGTTCCACAGAATACAAAAATTATAAAATATACATGGTGTGCCATTCAAAATAACATAGTGAACATAAGTTCAGATCGTAGATCTGGCAACGTTGCAATGATGATAAAATTTTCCAAGTGTAGATCATAACCACTTATAATAGGCCATCGAATTTGGGGAACCCTGTATATATATATATATATATATATATATATATATATATTTATACAGGGTCACTCACGGTGGATGGTAGGTTAGAAGTTTACGGAGAACGGGACATGAGATTATTCTGAAAATTTGGTTTCATGGGTAATTGATTTTGCTCTATCGATCTAAAATAATATTGGTGCTGCGGCGTTGCCGCTTATACTAAAAAGTAGCAGCAACTGTGAAATTTCAAATGAGACACCCTATATATTATTCCATTTTTTGCGTCTCTACCATTTTCCAATTGTTTTTGTATGATACTTCCCTATACCTATCTCCAGAGGTTTTCGAGAAATTAAATGGTTTCCTTATTTTTTTGTGCAAAACATAGCTTCAATTAAATGTTCATTACTAAGGTATTCAGATTCGTAGGACGCTGAAATTTTAGGTGTAGTTTATCAAGTTCCGACGTATTAGGAATATTCTAAGGACTTTGTTCTCCCATTATACAGGGTCCTTCAAAATTTGCGATTTTAACGATAAATACAAAAATAGTGAAAAGTGCATTTTTTCAAATGTTATACCCTGTATATTATTGAATATCTCGAAAGAAAATTGAAATCTCTTTCAAATGATATATCATTTTCCTATACCTAAAAAGTCAGGTTTCCGAAATAAAAGCAAGTTTCTATAAAAATCGGATTATTTAGCCATATTTTGTATTAGGTAGCTATGAAATGTCAAGAAAGATGTCATTATGAAAATTTGACAATTAGTCCATCAACAATAAAACGTTCGCGCGTTCATTAACGAAAATTTGATTTGAAAACAATCAAAATGGAAGGCAATAACTATTCTCATGAAGTTTTGATGAAGTTATTTATTGTACATGGTCAATGTGACCAAATAATAGCAAGAACATGCAGAAAATTCAATGAAATGTATATCTATTGACAACCAATAAACGAGAGAAAATTTTTACGTTTACAAAATATTTTTATCTGGATGGGGCACCAGCTCATTGCACTGGGGAAGTAACAACTGAGTTGTTCCAAATGTTCGATGATCGCTGGTTTAGACGTTTAGGACCATGGAATTGGCCTGCGAGATCACCCGACCTAACGCCAATTGATTTTTACTTGTGGGGTACTTTGAAAAGAAAAGTTTACATTACATCAATAGCCAGTAAACAAGACCTGCGCCAACGAGTGATCAATTCCATCGAGGAGCTAAATGCCAATGAGATAAGGAGGGCCACAAATCATTCAACAAGCATCCGAATTTTGAAATATTTGGAAACCAACGGCAGTCATTCTGAACACTTATTATGATCGTTTTCTTAACTTAAATACTTATGTCATTGTATTAACATGGTTTATTCCCGTTATACCGTTTTGTTATTTGTTATTTTACGTAATGCAAATTGTTTTTAATTAGTTTAGTAAATTTCGTACAAATTGTCTCTCGTTTATTGGTTGTCAATAGGTATACATTTCATTGAATTTTCTGCATGTTCTTGCTATTATTTGGTCACATTGACCATGTACAATAAATAACTTCATCAAAACTTCATGAGAATAACAAAACTAAATTTGAATTTACTACGTTTATTATCACAAATATTTTGTGATAATAAACGTAGTAAATTCAAATTTAGTTTTGTTAATCATGTTAAATTATCACGTAGTAACGACGGATTCCATCAACTATTCATGAGAATAGTTATTGCCTTCCATTTTGATTGTTTTCAAATCAAATCTTCGTTAATGAACGCGCGAACGTTTTATTGTTGATGGACTAATTGTCAAATTTTCATGATGACATCTTTCTTGACATTTCATAGCTACCTAATACAAAATATGGCTAAATAATCCGATTTTTATAGAAACTTACTTTTATTTCGGAAAGCTGACTTTTTAGGTAAAGGATCATAATATATCATTTGAAAGAGATTTCAATTTTCTTTAGAGATATTCAATAATATACAGGGTATTACATTTGAAAAAATGCACTTTTTACTATTTTTGTATTTATCGTTAAAATCGCAAATTTTGAAGGTCCCTGTATAATGGAGAACAAAGTCGTTAGAATATTCCTAATACGTCGGAACTTGATAAACTACACCTAAAATTTCAGCGTCCTACGAATCTGAATACCTTAGTAATGAACATTTAATTGAAACTATGTTTTGCACAAAAAAATAAGGAAATCATTTAATTTCTCGAAAACCTTTGGAGATAGGTATAGGGAAGTATCATACAAAAACAATTGGAAAATGGTAGAGAAGCAAAAAATAGAATAATATATAGGGTGTCTCATTTGAAATTTCACAGTTGCTGCTACTTTTTAGTATAAGCGGCAACGCCGCAGCACCGATATTATTTTAGATCGATAGAGCAAAATCAATTACCCATGAAACCAAATTTTCAGAATAATCTCATGTCCCGTTCTCCGTAAACTTCTAACCTACCATCCACCGTGAGTGACCCTGTATATATATATATATATATATATATATATATATATATATATATATATATATATATATATATATATATATATATATGTATTGTGTGTGTATCAGGCATAAAAAAAATCTATAAAATCCTGATCCAGGAGATCTAAGACGGATTTACAATCACCCCTGCACTTCACTGTTGACTTTCGACACAGTGCAGTCTATTAATTTCGGGAAAAATACTACTAATGAAGGGACGAGATAGCAGTCGTTTACTTAACTCTTTTAATAAGTAGCTGTGTTCGAAATAAATAGAGCACGAGCTACGTATAACAAGTGAGAAAATACAATGCAATGCATGCTTGCTCGGATTCATCTATAAAACCATACAACTTTGACTGACGCTTGTTGATCGATAATCAAATGATGACCTACGATAATTCCAACTGAAATAATTGAATCCAAATTCACTAGTAAAGGTCGTCGATAGATGGCGCGATGATAGGTTGATTGCGTCGGGAAATGATTACGTCCTACTGAACAACGAAACAATATGTAATTGTCAAATTGTGATATAAACTTTCATCTCGAGTAGACGAGCAAATTAATGATTATGACGTTGGTGAAATTTCGATAACTGTTCGAAACGGTAAGGTTTATATACTGAAAATGGTGGAATACGCATGTAGATATATACAGAGTGTTTCAGCATTGAACAGCCGAGAAAAACGAGAAGGAAAAAATAAAAAAATTGTGGAAAGTGGAATCCTTCCAAATTAGATCAATCGGTGTGTTTGAAAGTAGTGGATATTTCCGAAAAAACATATTGAAACTTACAAATGAGTTACACGAAGTGATTAGGATTACTGCGCAGAACTATGATTTTAGAAAAAATGTAATAGTACTGCTACATGGAAACTACTCACGAATACATTGTCAAAACAGCAACATATCCACTTCACAATTAATCGAGAATTAATGATTATTTCTAAAAAACATTGGCAAAATGAATCCATGCCCGAAAAATAGTTACATCCGGCAACCCTGTTTCCCAAAACTTTTAGCTGTATAGAAATTGCACAGTACAGTTTCCTATCCTCTTTCCATATAAGCGAATTTAAACTCTATGGACCTTGAAAATATGACATATTTGTTTTGCCGAAATGTTCAGGTCACTTTCATTGACCTTTTCTATATTCTATCGAGCTGGCATAGCGCGTTACTTTGGTAACTTTTCAAATATTTTTTTTCGATTACAGGTTCGCAGAGCTATGATGAAATGACTCAAGAAAATTTCGCCTTTTCCACCCAAAATAAGAACTATTTTCATTTTTCACAGCAAGTCCCGGATTTTTTTTCGTATTTTTACGATCTGGCACAAGAAGGAATTCATTAAAAAAAGTTCGAATTACATACTTGGTCTTTCTAGGTTGTACCATTTCGACTTCATATGTCCTAAAATTTTCCGGCCCTCTTGAACAGCAGAGAATACGAGAAAATCGACAGACGCTACAAGTAACGGTTCAAATAATTCAATTGTTATTTCCTCCCTTAGATGTATTACGAAAATAGTATTATTGATAAAATAAACTAAATCTTCTTCAACAAAATGCCATAAAAGTATACTATTACCTATAATCTGGTAAGTGTGTTATGTGTTTATTAATATGTTACTTTGCCTTTCGATCTACAGTTACGTATAAAATGTCATAAGTTCAAAGCTGAAATCTTCTTTATCTTTTTCAAGTGAGATAAGAAATTGGTACTTGAATTCTGTTGTTGACAATATAACTAATTTTTATATATATATATAAGTGGGCACTAAAAATTTTGATAACATTCAATAAAAAATGGAACTTACGTAAACATGCAAAATTGTGGAAGAGCTATATATACAGGGTGGACCACCAGGAACTGCATCGATCGATATCTCAGAAACTAAATTTAGGAAAAATATTAAATGATGGAAACTCGCTTGATGTCTTAGGGTCTACTCAGCTAAAATATTATCATCTATTGGGCATTTCCGGTTATACCGGAAATAGACCCTAAGTCGCTCATTCTGAATGGAATACCCTATATATTATTACATTTTTGAATTCTACCCTAGATTCTAGGCAGATTTTATGCATCATGTCCTATACCTAAGTCTATTCGTTTTTGACATATTTAAGTTTTTATGTTAAAAAGACGAAAGCAAGTCCTATTATAATTATCAAGTGATCCTATAAGGAAGCCCTTATTACTTACTTTGGGTTGGATTCCTTGTTGAGAAGGACTTACTTTAATAGATTTTGTTTAATATTTGGATAACTAATCATACCGGGTGGTCAAAATAAGACCTAAAATGAGATTGAGAAAACTGACAAAAATTATTTTTTTCAAATGAAAACCCCCCATTTTTCTAATTTTGTAATATTAAGCATCCAAAATCAAGGTAATTTTGTAAAAGGTTATCTATACCTAAACTTTTTAGTTTCCGAAATATTGCCAATTTATATGGCGATTTATTCATTTAACAATTAGATCTAGGATAGCCACGATCGTATTCGACACTTCAAATCATCGTAATGGAACCCCGGTTATATTATACAAACGAAGATTATTTAAACTCATTTATTATTTATGGACAATGTGATAAAGTTATTTCAATAACATGTGATACATTTGTGACACGATATCCTCAAAAACAGAAACAATCACCAAATAGTATAAGACGAATTATAGAAAACTTGAAGAACTTTGGACCTGCAAAGGAAAAACATACAGAAATAAACCAGTTATTAACAATGAAAATATTGATATCATGAACCGGAAATGGAAATGTTAAAAAAATTATGTCAGTGAATGTTCGAATTGGTGTCTTTGAACTTCTAGACATTTTGAGCACCTAGGCCGCAATTGTTCATGGGTGGCTCTTCTTATTGACTGGTGGTCTAGTTCTTCAAACGCTGTACTTACTCGCCCCATGCAGTATTCCATGGTGGTCACTGTGGTGTTATACACGTTATTTTTCACTGTTCCCCATGAATAAAAATCTAGTACTGATAGGTCTGGGGAGCGAGGTGGCCAAAAATTTGGTCCATTGTTGGCTATCCATTGATCATGAAATATGTTTTCCAGATAATTATTTACTAAATGGGCATTATGTGGAGTTGCCCCCATAATGTTAATAGAAAAGGATTCGAAGATCAGCCAGGGGCAAGTTGTCTAAATAGTCAACTTCAAAATTCATGTGATTCTGTTTTTGAGTATATGGTGTCACAAATGTATCACATGTTCTTGAAATAACTTTATCACATTGTCCACGTTTAAATAATCTTCGTTTGTATAATTTGACCAGGGTGTCATGTCAAATACGATAGTGGCAACCTAGATCTAATTGTTTATTGTTGATTAAATGCAACATCGCCATATGAAAATATAAAATTGGCAATATTTCGAAAACTAAAAATTTGAGGTATAAATAACATTGAACAAATTTACCTTAATTTTTGATGCTTAATACATACTACAAAATAAGAAAAATTGATTTTTATCAGTATTCTCAATCTCATTTTAGATCTTATTTTTTGAACACCCTGTATGATTAGTTATCCAAATATTATCGAAATCTATTAAAGTAAGTCCTTCTCAACAAGGAATCCAACCAAAGGTATGTAATAAGGGCTTCCTTATAGGATCAATTGACAATTAAATTAGGACTTGCTTTTGTCTATTTTGACATAAAAACTTAAATATTTCAAAAACGCTTAGACTTAGGTATAGGACATGATGCATAAAATCTGCCTAGAATCTTGGGTGAAGTTCAACAATTTAATAATATATATATAGGGTATCCCATTCAAAATAAGCGACTTAGGATCTATTTCCGGTATAACCGGAAATGCCCAATGAATGAAAATATTTATGCTGAACAGGCTCTAAGACATATAGCTAGTTTCCAAAATTTCCAATGTTTCCTACATTCAGTTTCTGAGATATCGATCGATGCAGTTCCTGGTGGTCCACACTGTATATATAAAAGTAGCCGAAAGAAATCTTCACTGCGTTTATCGATATCAAATATATGGAAATTATAACAAACTATAACATTAGTAGTTGTGGCGAAGAAGAAAAATTTTAATTGAATGTCGTCACTTCAGTGAGGTTGGATTAGTTTACAGAATAATTCATCTTATAATGAAGAATAAGTAAGAAACCCGGGTTGAACTATAGTGGCCCTGTTGAGGTTGGATTAATTTGTTTTTTAACTTACTAGGGATCTACAGTTTAACGCCGGTTCCAAACGGATAATGACATTGTATACTATTTACATCCATTGAAAACTCATGGACATGTACAACATCCACACCCGGGATTCGAACCCGGTACCGTCTGTGCCCTAGACTGTTTCCCAGCCGTATAATCCACAACTCGTTGATGAGGATGGATTAGTTTACCTGCATAAGAGATAAAACCTGCGTGCAATTTAGTGTAAATCTCTGAAAACAAGTGTTTTTATAGCATTTCAAAGATAACACCATCTTCTAATCGGCTTATGCAAATTACCTTATTACATTGATTGATTGAACGACTATTTAAAATAGAGATTTGATAAATTAAATGGAAAACTTGTAGCAATGGCGATTTCCCGAGCATATATCTGTTCGGAAATTTAAAGTATGGGTTTTGTGTCGACTTTATGAAAATGCAAATTTTCGAATGATGTTCAAGCTCTGCGATAGTTTCAAAACTAAGTATAGGTATCCCGTGAAACTTTTCTTAAAGAGTAGTAGTAAATATGGCCCCACTATGCACAATTTCTCCTTCGATTACTGGTGAGTTAAGGTTCATAGATATTCGTGTCTAGAAAATCACGTTCAGGTTATTGATGGAAAAATTATCTAAGCTCAACATTATCGCTGAATACAATCGAGGAAAATGAACCATATTGTTCAGATAATTCTAATAACCGTTGGGGATATGAAAACTCATTTTGGAGAGAAATATTGTTATTTTACATAGCTAAAAAAAATTAAAACAAATAGTTGAAGATTTGGAACTTACCCCTTCATTTCCTAGGAACTTTATCGTTGGATTTTGGCAGCTAAATTTGTTCTGAAACGAAATACAAAAGTTATAAAGGGAAACACTTCATTATTGAATGAAAACATATCCTGACTGATGAAAATTCGGTACAGGAATATCGTGAACGAAACATAATAATTTTTGTTTCAAATGATGAGAAAATATTATTTGGTGCAAACAGGTATCAGCTATTAATAGGTGCGGATCTTATTTGACTGTCACGTCAGTATGACTATCTTTTGTGTACATTGTGGGCAAATTTCGATATATGTATAGGGGAACTGGGTGGCTGTAGGAGACACAAAAAAATGAAGGTTTCATTCTCGATCTCTTTTATCGAGACAAATTGACTGGAGAATATAAAAATTTGCAATCTTGTTTTGTTCTTCCAGCTATAAACAGAAGTTTGTCGACTTTGGATGAAAATTGGTATTTTTTATTATAAACTTTTTAATATGAAAAATTCAAATTTGATCTTAGTTTGGTTTAGGGGCGCAACCTACGGGCCTATCTCCCTTTTTAAGAGTCACAAATTTTTCGTCCATGAATGTATCACATTTTTAAAATATAAGCATACATAAGCCTACACTAATGTATGCTTGTCAAAAGTCGCTTCAAACAGCCGTTTTCGAGTTATTTTGATTTAAATTATTCGATGCACCCAATCTCTTTCACATTGATTCGCGAACTCTTTGAAAATAAAACTATCAAGCATGCTAGATGGTTTATCCTGCAATATTTTTCCACTTTTTGAAACGTATCAAGTAGGCTATCAAGTTAATTCCAATGTTTTTTTTTCTACTACCTATTGATATAGATATCGACAATTATAAAACTGTATTCCCTACAATTTTACTACATAAATATCGAATTCGTTCGGAAAATCCGAAAGGGCAAGTTATTCCAAATACAGAATTAGCCGTAGCTAATCGTCGAAAGCGTTGGGACAGTAGTTGCCAGGTGCTCGTGCGTTCGACCTTCCTTATTTCTACGAGTAATTGACACGGACACGATGAGTCGTCGCGGAGTACGAATTCCCATAAATTGCGAATTGAAATACGTTTCCGAGAAGAGGCTCATGTTAAAGTTTCATTAACTGGCGTCGATCTTCCTCGAATGTAAACCCCCCCGTGCAAACGAATGCTAATTATAAGAATAACCTACCGCTATTAGCTAGCGACTTGTGTGGAGAAAATAAGAAATGAAACTGATGCGAAAGTAGGGTTTTACTTGGCGAAATATACGGCATATTTCATCATTTCATTTCTGCATTTTGAAAAGAATTTTACACACTGAAAATGTTTCTATTTCTTTTTTCTTGTTATATTCTACGACATTCTTCGCGAAAAACACAAATTTCGAGAAAAAACGTGAACTGTTATCAAATGTTTGTCTATTTTGTCAAATATCCCGCTATTGATGAAACATCAATGACATGTAGGTACGTATAATTATATATCAATTAGCTCATTATTACCCAAAATAATACAGTCAAATTTCAACAACAAAATCGGCTAAAGGATTATTAAGATATATATATATATATATATATATATATATATATATATATATATATATATATATATATATATATATATATATATATATATATATATATTTATATATATATATATATAAATATATATATATATATATATATATATATAAATATATATATATATAATGAATTGACGAAGCCGATTCTTTGTATCTGAAAATTCAACATAAGGTGTATGTGTATTTAGTAAGAAAATACGAAATTAATGAAAAAAATTTACCTATAATTATATGACGATGATTATTGCAAAAAGTAGAATAAATTCCATACATTTCAAAACAAAGTGGTTATACAGGAAGATTTCCTGCGTACTAGATTTCAAGATTTCCTTCAAAATTTTGAACAGTATTTCAAATGAAATGATAAAATTAATCGTTGAGAATTCATGTTTCTCATTATTCTCTGCTCTGTATATCAATAAAGAATTAAGCCTGATATTAATCGCTACATCCGGTAAAATAATAATCGACCTCATACAGGCTTTCAATTCACTCAATGTTGACTCGATCCTAATCGAATAATTAGCACCGTGCTACTGAAAAATAGTAACGATCCACCGAGAAAACTCGTTCAGGGAACGCCGCCTTCTCTCGAGCGCGCGGTCGGAGATTGTTCCGAGGCAAATGACAAAAATATTATATGTCATTGTCATTATCGTCGTATTGTTCGGGCGTTTATGTATCCTTTGTTAGGCGAATTTCTAAACGCGCTGTGTCGTTTCGTAACCGGCGATGTTATTTAACAAAGTCCGAGGCCGCGTATCCGCCGTCGGCTCGAATAGGATACGTCCGATTTACGGGTTCGTCGAATCCGGGAAACTCCGGACACTTAGCGAAATCGAACGGCCCTCGAGCGCGGAGGATCCACTCCTCTCGAAAGGGACGATTCTTGCTATGGGTCTTTGTTTCGCTTATCTAGTAATTTCTCAGGGTCGTTATCGTCAGTTGACTATCACTACTTTTAAATACCTATACTGCTTTATAGTCCAGTCAGTGACGGTAAAAAAAGTGTAAACTGTGTATTTATCTCATACTGCACCGATTAGTCTGAAAATTTGGATTTAGGTTCTACTTACCATCTGTTTCAAAGTCTACCCTTTGCCGAGGGTTGCTTTTTCTCTGGGGGTGGATGCCACCCCTTCTTCGGATTGAAAAATTTTTCATTGAAAATAAGTACGGAAATCAATGAATTGACTAATTCTAAGCTAATTTTGTTTCATGAAGTTTCTTCTGAAAGTCAATACTTTTCGACTTACTCGCGAGTTAAATTGTCGTTTTTCAGGCATAAAAACCACGTTTTCAGATTCTTTTTCGCGAATAACTGGAAAAATATGCATTTAATCGAAAAACCTGTAGAGAGCAAAATTATAGCTTATAAAAAAACAAAGAAAATCGTGTATTTATAATGTATTCTGACTCAATGCAAATGGAATTATTGCTTGTTGAAAGTTGATTGGTATTTACCACTATGTGTATTCATCAATATACTAATATACATATTCTAATTTCTACAAAAATGTGCTTTTGGTTTTTTCCCCATAACTCGCTTAGTTTTTAAGCAATCAAGTCTTTCAAAAAAGCATTTTGTAGGTTTTTTTAAGAGCTATGAGCTTATCTAAATAAAACTTTTTTTCAGATTTTATTTTTAAAAAGTTTCATGCTAAAAGGGCTCAAAAAAGGTACTTTGCGCGAACACACGCAAGCTTTAAATGAACATATCTTACTCAATTTTCATCCTACAAAAAAAATTAAACGCCAAAATTTTTGAATAAGAAAAAACTACAAGTTCGTAATCCACAAAATTTTGCGTATCATTAACAGTTTTTGAGTTATTTTGAAGAAAAGGCGATTTTTCGCTAAATTACGAAAAATTTTTTCTCTTCAAACTCAATTTTTTTCAAAAATAAGTACTTTAAACAGGCCAAATACACAGAACGTATGATAAAAACATGAATGAAGTGAATTGTGAAGTGACAACAATTTTTTTCTGATGGGGTGGAAGAGAGGGTGAGATTTTCACTATTTTTTTTCCAACGAATAAATAGGAATCGACATTTTGCTCTTCATAACTCGCTTAGTTTTGATGCTAGGAACTTTCATAAGAAAGAAAAATAAAGGTTTTTCAAAGGACTTTGAAAAAAGTTTCATGGGTTTTCCCCGAAAAATGCATTGGTTTTTGGTTATTGTACGTAGAAACTTTCCATTTTGGCGATTGAAAATACCAATCAACTTTCAAAAAGTAATAACTCCATTTGCATTGAGTCAGAATACATTATAAATACACGATTTTCTTCGTTTTTTTTATATGCTATAAATTTGCTCCCTACATGGTTTTCGATTAAATGCATATTTTTCCAGCTATTCGCAAGAAAGAATCTGCAAACGTGTTTTTTTGCCTCAAATCCTACAATTTCAATCGCGAATAAGCGGAAAAGAATTGACTTTCAGAAAAAACTTCATGCGACAAAAGTTGCTTAAAATTAATCAATGTATCGATTTCCGTACTTATTTTCAACGAAAAAATTTTCACCCCCAAGAAGGGGTGGCATCCACGCCCAGGGAAAAAGCAACCCCCGGCACGGGGTAGACTTTGAAATAGATGATGAGTAGAACCTAAATCCAATTTTTCATAAAAATCGGTGCTGTATGGGATAAATATACGGGAAAATGGTCATTGACTGCACTATTAGCGAGAAGTTGATAATTTTTCAAAAAGGTTACAAAAATAACTAATCTGCTCCGTGTGGCTCCTAGGAGCTGCCAAACCTAAAGGCACTGTTCCTCGGGAGGAACATTGTGGAACATTTTTGTTGTTGTTGCTTGTTTCCGTAAATGTTCCAAAATGTTCCTTAATATTCCCTTATATGTTTCGGCAACAATTATTCCCATGGCAACAAGGACAAACATTTAGCAACAAAATATTCCTCAATGTTCCAATAGTATACACACCGCTGGATTGGTTTTGGCAAGATCTTTCCAATGATTAGCCACATTTGGTGGTTGGACCCTTTCCTGGGGTAGGAGAGCCTTTTTTTATGTCGTACGACTTTTCCCCTGCCTTGAAGGAAATTCATCTGAGGAATGACACACTATCATAGGGTTTTGGGTATGGTAAGATCAAAAATACCTATCGAACGACGTATCGTGCGCAATTATAATCTGCTATACTTTCCTGGGAAAACCAAAAAAAGTTTAAAAACAAGTTTTACCAGTTCAGAAACTTGAGCTAGAAAACAGAGGTCTCTAGAATCCGCAATTTTAGACCTAGAAAGATAAAAATAAACCCGATTTATGTTTCCATCGTATGTATACAAAAATTTTATCTCGCAGTTCTTCTTCTTCTTCAAGTGCCATCTCCTCTTAGAAGGTTGGCTATCATCATAGCTATTCTCACTTTTGATGCTGCAGCTCTGAACAACTCAACGGAACTACAGTTGTACCATTTTCTCAGGTTATTTAACCAGGAAATGCGTCTCCTCCCTCTACTTCTTCTTCCCTGTATCTTCCCCTGCACAATATTCTGCAACAATACATATTTCTCTCCCCTCATCACGTGGCCCAGATATTGCAGCTTCCTTATTTTAATTGTGTTTAATATTTCCTTTTCCTTTCTCATTCTTCCCAGGAGCTCCTCATTCGTCACCATGTCCACCCAACTTATTCTCAAGATCCTTCTATATGACCACATCTCAAATGCCTCCAGTCGGTCACTTATATTCTTCTTCAACGTCCAGGATTCCATCCCATACAGTAACACCGAGAAAATATAGCATCTCAACATTCTGACTCTGAGGCATAAGTTAAGAT
Source organism: Cynegetis impunctata (assembly GCA_030704885.1). Taxonomy (NCBI): domain Eukaryota; kingdom Metazoa; phylum Arthropoda; class Insecta; order Coleoptera; family Coccinellidae; genus Cynegetis; species Cynegetis impunctata. The sequence goes on from JARQZK010004341.1 coordinate 478,371, forward strand.
CTCTACTGCATAACACATTTCTCATTCTGTTAAATATGGTTCTGGCTTGTCCAATCTTTGATTTAATTTCCTCGGTGTACTCATTATCCTCATTGACAGTTGTTCCTAAGTATTTGTACTTACTGACTTTCTCAACTAGTTCTCCATTGATCCATAGGTTTTCCGGTTGTTGAACTGATTTTGTAATTGTCATAAATTTGGTCTTTTTAATGTTTAAGGTAAGTCCGCTCGCCTCGCTGCTCGTCACTACTTGATCAACAAGGATCTTTAAATCTTCCATTGTTTCGGCAATAAGTATGGTGTCGTCTGCATACCGGATATTGTTAATGGGTATTCCATTAACCTTTACTCCCACTGTTGTTTCTTCCAGTGCTCTTTGAATGATTTCTTCCGAATAAAGGTTAAACAATAGCGGCGACAGTTAGCCCCTCTCAATATAATTTTTCCTAGAAACTACGTTTCTTTTCACCAATTTTAGGTGTACCCCTCATTCAGAAGATTTTTTCGAAATTTTGCATTTTTGTTTTTTTTTTCACGAGCTATGATATAAAGTGTTAGAACATACCCGTTTCTATCTATTTACGTATCTTACGTCGGAGCAGTGATTCCCAACCCGAGGGCACGCCTTCCTAGAGGGGCGTGAGTACATTGCTAGAGAGGCGAGAGCCATTATCATAATTTTTTTTTCAAGTATTTACAAAATTTAGAGTGTCTGAACATCTTGACAGCCTGACTGAGAAATTTACGCGATATTTTCCGGATCTTTCACAAGAAAGCTGGCAATGTGCACTATCAAATTATTCATTTGCTATTAACGTGGACATATTGCCAGAGATTCTTCAAGAAAAGGCAATAAGAGATGAAGAAAGATTCATATACGCGAAAATTGATTTTAACAGTTTCAGCTCTTTGGAAGAGTCTTGGATAAATACCGTCCTAATTATCTTAATATTTCAAATGAAGCCTTAAAGGTCCTTCTATAGTTTTAATCGACGTATTTATGGGAATCTGGGTTCTCCAGCTGGGCAGTTATAAAAACAAAACACATGAACGGCTTGGATATCGAGTCGGACTTGGGGTGCTCTCTCTCTCTCTCTCCAACATGAAGCCGAACATAAAGCAAATGTCAAAAGAAACGCAGTATTGGCCTTCTCAGTAATGTATTTAGTCGTATTTTATCCCATTGAATACATACTATTGCAGTGTATCGAAGGAAAGCAGTCAGGCGCGGGAGAACTATTTCTATGCGTTTTAGACCTAGACCACGAATTTCGAAAAAAATTTCCCCGTATATAGTAGCATCTCCAGCGGCTCCCATCGAGACAAATAAGCTGAAATTTGGTAGCTGGGATTGTTTTCGTTGCAGAACGAAACTATCGAAATTTAGTGAAATTTTTTCAACCGCCGCCATTTTTACGTAGATATTTCTTGTTTGTGGTTTTTGAAAAAATGCCGAACTCAACAGCTTCTGCAGATTGAGTTAGAGGGTTGAAGTTTGGTACGTACATTGAGTTTATGTTGACTTTAAATTAATCGGAGGGAGGGGGCGTGATATTTCTGAAAATCAGCAAAGGAGGCGTGGTATAGAAAAACTACTGACCTAATGACTTGGAAATATAGGTGTTGCTCAACCGAATGGTTTTGATCGAATTTCACCCATCATCATATATACAATAATTTTTGAGAGAGAGTAACAGATATTGTAATTGAATTGGTACAAGGGGCGAGTCACTTCATCTGGAATTTCAAGAGGCGTGGAAGTACACCAATGGGTGTCCAACTATGTCAAGGGGTGTGTAACATGAACTATAGTTTCACGGGTATCTATGAACTCGTGATTGAATACCGAGAACGATTAAGCACATCCTGATCTTGTCCGAGGATTTAAATAATCCTTTGATTAAAAATTGCTGATCTAAACGCTTAGATGGAGGTCTCCGCATAATAAGCGAATGCATCTAATTTGGTTAGGTTAGGATAGGACTGCAAATTGTTGCCCGTTATAATTGAAACCATTGATCCGAGGATAACAATAATAAGATATGAATGGCTATCCAGAAACATATAACGAATTATAGAGGATATAATGAAATATTGCATATTCATTCTGATTATTTTTCATTATTGCTTAATTCATTTAATGATCATATCTGATGATTTCGTTACTTTTCTCACATTGTTGATGCGAATATCTAATGCAATCTTCGAGATTTCCTAATTGCCAATCCCAATTTCAAGATTCTTATGAAACAGAACTGCAAATTAAATTCATCATCCTTACAAAATGCACGAACAGGCATCAATACGTTAAATTCAGTGGAATTATCACTCGACTACGTTGTATAAAGGTCATGGGCCAAATATATAAAAATACACCTATCAAAAAGAGGCTAAAGATATTATTTGATACGAAAAATTATTTTAAGAGTTTTCGACGTGAATCAAAACAAATCATTAATTACGGTTATCACTTGGATCCCCATTTTTAACACGCTTTTGTTAGTTGATGTATGTATGTATCTATGCAACGGAATCTTTGAACGTGATATTCACCCCTTCAAAACGTCTGATCGATTTAAAACTTTGCACACTTATCAAGAGCCGATGACAATGATTTGAATAGTTTGTCCTATTATCCTGATCAGGATTACCAGGAAACTTAGTTTCGAGAAATTATTTCGAACGGAACTAAATACCAAGAGGGAATGAAGCATATAGAATCCATTCGAGCACTGGAGAAGAATATCATAATATGGTATACGGACGGGTCTAAAACTCCCGAATGAACTGGAGCAGGAGTATTTGGGCCTCGTACCAAATACTCAGAACCCATGGGCCAGTTTCCCAGTATTTTTCGAGCGGAAATTCACGCCATAGAAAGGTGCATTCAGTTCAACCTCGACAGGAAATACCGGAACAAGGAAATTGCGATCCTCTCCGATAGTCAAGCAGCCATCAAAGCGTTGAGCTCTTCTAACATCAACTCAAAGATGGTTTGTGAATGCCTAGACAAACTTAACGATCTGGGCAGGAACAACAATGTGATCCTCCTCTGGGTGCCTGGGCACGTCGGAGTGAAGGGTAATGAACAAGCAGACACCCCTGGCACGAAAAGGTGCGTCAACGCCACTAATCGGGCCAGAGCCTTTCTGCGGACTTGGAAAATCTTACTTCCAAGAAGAACTCAATAAGGCTGAAGAAGAAATGAGAGCAACATACTGGCAAATACTTCCGGGGCTGAGGCAGGCCAAAGATCTCCTCGGCAAGTTCAACCGAGCAAGATCGAAGACACGATTAACCTCCGCAAAACTAGTCTAAAGACAATCACAGGATTTCTAATGGAGCATTGCAGACTCAAAGAACACCTAAGGAAGCTAGGCTTACAGAGGGACAGCACCTGCAGATTCTGCAAGGAACGTCCAGAAACACCCCACCATATACTGATGGAGTGCTACGCTGTGCACCATGAAAGACTAAACACACTGGGATCATACCAGCTGACTGTAGAAGAAATACCACGAATAGACCCCCTTAAAATCCTCAAATTCCTGAAGGTATTGAGCCTTGAGGGGCTGCTGTAAAACGAGAACACATCGAGAAGCAGAAGAAGATGGGGCATAATAGATCTAATAAGGTCGCAGCGCATCGGTCACCATCTACACCTACCAATACCAATACCAATCCTGATCAGGACCTTAAGGATTAGCGATTTTCCAAATCTGATACCCAGTAATGTCTTTGTGCCAAGTACGCACAAAAAGCCGATTATTCGTTGCTACGAAATTATCATCGTATTATATTAAAACTATAAAAGCAAAGATGAATAATAGTTGAAAAAAATTAAAGACACGCTTTTATAGTTAGCAGAACTGAAACATTGAAATTAAATTATATTTGAAAAAACTAAAAAACACGCTTTTATAGATAACCGAACTAAAAAGTAGAAAATAAATAATAGTTTAAATAAATTAAAGAACTCACTCTAGTAGACAAACGAACTAAACAGTAGATTTTGAATTAAATATATTGTAATCAACAAAAAAATTTCTTTTATTGTAGAAAAGCATGGTTACTTTTGAAGATATTTGCATAATCACTCTACTTGTACCAATTACGGTCATTAAAATATTATAATAATTGACTCCAAGCGCCCCACGCTTTTGAACAATAAAAGAAATTTTTTTGCTAATTACACTATTCTTAATTTAAATTTATTGAATATTATTTTCTACTTTTTAGTTCGAGTTTCTATTAAAGAGTGTTTTTTAGTTTTCTTGAACTATCATTTATATCTTTCTATATGGGCATTCTCGTTTGAACTCGAGATTTATTCACGAACTTGGTTACATTTGTAGAGCAATCGTTATTCCGTAAAATTTCACATCAGGTATACTTTTGTTCTCGTGTCGGAAAGGTCAACGGTACCATCCAAACGAAAGTTACAATTATTCTCACCATTCCGAATATCGGGAACTTATTATTGTTATTTACTCGACACGACCCTATCTGAAATGAAAATGCGCCCAGTGCACGACCTGGAGCATCCAACTACGATGAAGTTTAACGCTTTTGAAAACACGAATAACTCAAACGTGATTGCGTTTTATGTAGAATTTATTCCTCACATTTGGATTGTTCAAAATGCACAATGTTTAAATATCAGTTGCGTTCAAGCTATTGAGTTTTATTCCACTTAATGACATAATATTAATAAATACACCCATTTTCACCGAAAAAAAAGTAACGTGTGTATATATATATATATATATATATATATATATATATATATATATATATATATATATCTTACCGTTATCGAAATACCCATGCATAGACTCGAATTTGAATAGCCCTATATATATATATATATATATATATATATATATATATATATATATATATATATATATATATATATATATATATATATAGGGCTATTCAAATTCGAGTCTATGCATGGGTATTTCGATAACGGTAAGAGATAGAAGGATGGTTAGATGGGGGGCAAAGTGGCATATTTCAGAGGTCAATTATATAGATAAAAAGAATCTGAATTCAGTTCTGGAATTTCGAAATTCTTCTTTTGCCTATCTTTTTTTTTTAGGAATTTTTCTAAAACAAATTTTCACTTTGCCATCGCAACTTTTTGTAGGCTATCCAAATATATGAAAAAAAAATCATATACAGAGTATCGTTTAAATTGGGCCACTCTCAACTTTTAATTTTCAAATACGGACCTGTATTTTTTATTGCATTTTATTTAATGTTAAGAGTCATGTTTCATATTGTCGTAGTACTTTCAGAATTAAGGAGTGTTTTGGAAATATTAAACTATTACCGGTAAAATTTCCACATTTTTTTGAAATTACAGCTGTAATAAAAAAAAAATATCATAGAATTAAGTATAGAATGCCTAGTATTAGATCAATATTTCCAAAACACTTTATGATTTAGATAAAAATAGAACGCCAATATGAAACATGACCCTTGGCATTTGAAAATATGCAATGAAAAATACAGGTCCGTATTCGAAAATGAAAAGTTGTGGGTGGCCTAATGTGTACTATACCCTGCATATACATTTTATTCAGCTATTTGGAAAGGCTACAAAAAGTTACCATGGAAAAGGGGCAAAATTTTAAAAAAATCTTCGTAAAATAAAAAGATATAGGCAAAAGAAGATTTCGAAATTTTCGATTTTTCCTGTATAACTCCAGAACTAAAGAAGCTGGGTCAGATTTCTTAAACTCATATTATTAACCTCTGAAATACGCTAATTTGTCCCCATTTAACAAACCCTCTATCTCTTACCGTTATCGAAATCCGCATGCATTGACTCGAATTTGAATAGCCCTGTATGTATGTATATATATATATATATATATATATATATATATATATATATATATATATATATATATATATAATATATATATATATATATATATATATATATATATATATATATATATATATATTTATATATATATATATATATATATATATATATATATATCTATATATATAATCTCTTGATAATTATTAGCAATAACAGGCTTGTTGAATCTCAAAAAACTCAATTTTATTAAAAAGTTGACGTTTCGCCACGACAATCGTGGCTTTATCAAAACAATTCGAATGAATATATATATATATATATATATATATATATATATATATATATATATATATATATTTTATATATATATATATATATATATATATATATATATATATATTATAGAGATTTGGTTTGATTTTGGTTGTACCAGGTTTGCAAAATACTTCAAATTAAATGAATAACTCATTTAATAAACGTTTCAAAGGCATTCAGTATCTGAAATAGAAATATAAAAACATCTTAATAGACAATATCGACTACACAAATATTACAGCTCACCTTAGGATAAACAATAAAATAAAAATGAAAACATTTTTTAGAGTATAAAAACAATATCGTCATACAATTATAGTATATATATATATATATATATATATATATATATATATATATATATATATATATATATATATATATATATATATATTTTGAAAATGATTTCCTTCATTTATCCGGCATTTCATCAAGTAGAAATGATTAAGTTGTTTGATGTCCTGTTTGTCATTTACTGTGTTCTCCAAGTTTGTTTGTATAATAAGGTGAAGATAAAAATTTTTTAATATATATACAGATATATTAATATATATATATATATATATATATATATATATATTATATATATATATATATATATATATATATATATATACCTATATATAGAATTGATTATAATTTTCACAAAATAAATCCGATTCTTTCGGATAAATTTGATTTAAGAATCAAGAATGTTCACCATATTACACGTTTAAAAGCTCACATATAAACAATAAAATAAAATTAAGAAAACTAGAGTATGAAACCAATATCGTCATACAATTATAGTATATATATATATATATATATATATATATATATAATATATATATATATATATATATTGAAAATGATTTCCTTCATTTATCCGGCATTTCATCAAGTAGAAATGATTAAGTTGTTTGATGTCCTGTTTGATATTCACTGTGTTCTCCAAATTTGTTTGTATAATAAGGTGAAGATAAAAATTTTTTAATATATATACAGATGTATTAATATATATATATAATATATATATATATATATATATATATATATATATATATATATATATATATATATATATATATATATATATATATTTATATATATATATATATATATACCTATATATAGAATTGATTATAATTTTTCACAAAATAAATCCGATTCTTTCGAATAAATTTGATTTAAGAATCAAGAATGTTCACCATATTACACGTTTAAAAGCTCACATATAAACAATAAAATAAAATTAAGAAAACTAGAGTATGAAACCAATATCGTCATACAATTATAGTATATATATATATATATATATATATATATATATATATATATATATATATATATATATATATATATATATATATGAAAATGATTTCCTTCATTTATCCGGCATTTCATCAAGTAGAAATGATTAAGTTGTTTGATGTCCTGTTTGATATTCACTGTGTTCTCCAAATTTGTTTGTATAATAAGGTGAAGATAAAAATTTTTTAATATATATACAGATATATTAATATATATATATATATATATATACATATATATATATATATATATATATATATATATATATATATATACATATATATATATATATATATATATATATATATATTTATATTTATATATATATATATATATACCTATATATAGAATTGATTATAATTTTCACAAAATAAATCCGATTCTTTCGGATAAATTTGATTTAAGAATCAAGAATGTTCACCATATCACTATGTAACAGTTGTGTTCCACTTTAGTTACCATAAACCAATCATTACTAAGATTGGATGTACCTAATGATCGAGTTCATTATTAGTTCATATTTTCATAATAATTAATAATAAAATATGAATATCCATAAATTCAAAAATAATAATAATAAATTAAAATTTTATTTCCATTGCTTCAATTATTTCTATGCTTAATTTATCACTCCCAAACGTTTTTTTCATTTAATTATAATAGATTGATATACCTAAAATTTCAAGTGAAATATCTATAAAATTGACTGGAAATAAAGTATTTATATTCCTCTTCGATTTTTCAACAATAACAGAAGTTTTAAAGTGAAAGATACAATTCATTAAATTTGTTAACCAGTCTTCAATAAATTCGAAACGTTCTATGGTGCCAAATCATTATTATACTAAACTTTCAATTCTCGAATAGGTAATATACTCATTTCACGGTTCTAAATGAAAAAGCCTCCTGCATCTATTTTTCATGCAAAAAATAACTTCGTAATAACAATCAATTATTTCGAACAAAATTCGTTTTTTGTCAAGTAACTATATTGTGAGTAATATCCAAGAAAATATTTAGATATTTTCAATAACAATCGAAAGACTGAACCGTTGGATGGATAAGTGAAGTTTACAACTTTCAGAAGTAGAGCAAGTTGATGCAGAGAAAAAGTACTTTCAATTTCAGCTTCATTTCTTATCTGTTGTCATGTGGGTGGCTCGAAAAACCTGTTTTTGTTGTTACATAGCCACCGATCTCCGCTTATGTAACTAGGTATTCGTGAAGTAGCAGTCAAGTACCCACCTAAAAATATATAAATATAAATATATATATATATATATATATATATATATATATATATATATATATATATATATATATATATATATATATATATATATATATATATATATATATATATGTTTGGTGTCCAAAAGCGGACGTCTATGTGGAAGGAGACGGAAGAAGTCATTTCCAATCAGAATAATCATATATATTATTATTCGATTGTTGATGGTTCAAAATTCTAAGTGCCGTAACTATAAATCTGAGAACCCCGTTGAAAATATTGAAAATTTTTCAGTTTTTTATTAACAATTTAAGTAGCAAAATTATTTTGTTTCAAAATGATTATAGTTATTTTTGTTACATTGAGTAGAATAAGAAAAAAACAGATAAAAAAAGAGTATAATGCTCTCAATAGAAAATTAAAAACAAGCATATCATTTGTGGCTTTGAAAG
>JARQZK010004341.1:492500-575000 GCA_030704885.1 Cynegetis impunctata
CAAAATTGTTCGCCTATTGATCCGCGTCGTGAAAAGTCAAATTATGTTTAACATACATATAGATGGGACCAAAGGACTCCGGTGAATTGCCTTTTGATGAATGTGCATTTTGTATATATTATCAATAAAGTATAGTTATCTATCTATTTATACTAGATGACCACGGTCAATTCCATATATCACATTAAGTGTACAATGAAATTTCTTCAATAATTCAAAATTATCAAACAATCTTACAAGGGAGCTGGTTATATGTATTCCGCGACGCGAAATCTACATTCAAAATGCAACAGTGAATTATAGAAAAAGTCAAGTCCCCAGTATGTATATATATATAGGATCGATATTTTCACAGGTTGTGTGGTTCATTAATAAATAAATTCAGATGTTTCTATTGTAGTATAAATAACGTTTCAGTCGTCACTGCGACCTTTTTCAAATTATGTCCTACGCCTACGTCTATTGTTCTGTTCAATAAAATATAAAAGTGTTACGTTTTACCTTAAAAATAATTAAACACTTATATACACTTACACACATAAAAAACTAGAATGTCTCATTAAAAATAATACACAATAGAGATTATACTTTCTGCTGTTGTTTGATCGAGGTGTCAACGCAGACTGCACTATATATATATATATATATATATATATATATATATATATATATATATATATATATATATATATATATATATATATGTGTGTGTGTGTGTGTGTGTGTATATATCAGATCGTAGTCCAGGAGGTCTAAAACGGATATAAAAATCACTTCCGCATTTTAATGTTGATCCAGTGCAATAGTCCAATATTTTCAGAGAAGTACGATGCAAGCCCTAGAATAAAAAAAAATATAAGGGAGGGCACTTCGCAAGGCTCTCCAATATCGCTCCATAAATACCTGGGCTCGATAACCGTGGCAATTACTTTGGCGGAACATAGAACTCCGGTTGCACGTCAGATGGGCGGGCAAGGCTAGACCGTAAAACAGTGGTTCACAATATTTTTCAAATTATTGATCAATATTTTCAAATCACGGATCACTGCAATTTTGCCAATTCATATTTATAATAATTTAGCTCTAGAACGGGGGTGGCGAACATATCGCGGGAGCGTAAAAAACATAAAAAGAGAGCCTGAAAAAATTATATTGATGAAGAAAATATCACAGGCTACCAAGAACACAATTTTTGCTGAATTTAACTTTGGAAAAATATCGATATTCAAACTTATATAGACTCATTAATATAATGAATTTCATATATTTGAGAAACGTCAGCTGTTTATTTTAAATTATTCACAAAGTGATTTGCCAAAAAGAAGTCAGGAATGATATTCCCTTCGTATTTTTTTGCGAGCTGTTGTTGTTTTTCAATTTGTTTTCTCTTTCGATGTTCTTTTTCAAGCTGAGCACATGATTTCTATATTGTACTAAGATTAGTATTATATATTACATTCACTACAGTGCATACTTGTATCAAGTTATTCATTTTTATTGATTTACTTTTCTTAGTTTGTATTTACCTGCTACAGTTTCCATTTATCGAATCTTGATTGCAAAATTGCAATAATGAGATAGTATAACTTAAGCATGATTTAAAACAGAAACAACTATATAAATTGTTGCTATAAGTATATTGAGCTTTTATAGTTGTACTCGAAAAACTTCATAAAATCACCCTATTCATAAAAAATTCGAGTTCGAATTGCTTAGAAAGTCGGGAAAGAGAATGACACGTTTTCTGTATTTTTGTGAGTATTTTACGTTTTCTCTGATAATAATCTGCTGCTTTATTCCGAGGAAGCTATAAATAATTTGGTCAATCATCCGTTACAAACCGAATTCCTAGATAAGGTCCATACAAGCACGAACACACACACACACAGAGAGATACATAGAGATAGAGAGACAGTAATATGGAGCAGGCATAACGCTTTTTCCTTACGTGACGATTTCTCGTACTTCAAATAGTGAGAACGACCATCATTCCAAAGAATTTTTTAATACAAAAAATTTATGTAAGCTTTTTTGTTTCATAAATAAATAGAAACTGAAATACTAAAAATATCAGGATCTTAGGGTTTGCTTGGCAAGCTTTAACATTTCTTGATACAATTTGTTTCAATATTAAACTAACGTTAACATTTCTGTACGAAGATATGACGTTAATTGTTTATAATGAGATGAATTTATGAAATAAAAGAAATGAATTGTTAATATAATGTAAAATTTAATAAGTACGTCTATTTTATTTTAGAAAGTCATATTGTCAGAATTACTTGAAATCAATTAAATAAACTACATCAACTTGTCGCATGTCAGAACCCTCCACTCGCAAGCAATTTTCAATGATTTTCTCGATATTTTCTAGGCACGTTTGAAGTGGATTCGCTGCCCACATATTGAGAACCGCTGCTGCAAAGAGCCGTAGAGCGACGCGTACCGGTGGCAAGTAGGCTGGAATGCACCTCGATGTAGCTTCCGGTGGGCCTGGCCAAGGACGTGCAACGGTCCACGGAAATTGGGTAGTACTTTAACTTAGGTACAGCTCATACATTGATAATTTCTTGAAATTACTTTAGCGAACAGAATATCTAAACTTTTCTTAAATTATTATATGAAATTTGTCCATTCGGCAGGACTAGTTTGACGTAATCATACTCGCGTGTCGAGTGCTTCGAGTTATTTCTACAGCTGCTTTCCATCAGAGTTTAAGAACCTATTATCGGCACTGAATAGTATTTGATTGAGGAAATAAAACCGACATTATTTGAATAACCAATAAAATTGACATAAGGAAACTGGTCGATTCTGTATTGTAATGTAATTAACTTGGTAGTCCCAGTAAACTTCAAGAAAAAATACCTGTATATTCCGAATTACATTTGTAGTTTAAAAATCGAAAAAAATTATCCAGGATGTCCTAGAAAAAAACTTTCTATCTGAATATTCCGTTAAATATGAAATTTTGTAGAAATTCCAAAAACAGGATGTGAGGGGGACATCGATTTACTTTATTTACTTGTTTCGTGGTTGCCGTCTCTGCGTAGATATAGGTATCAATTTTGAAATTTTGAATGACAGTATGGGGCAGGTGATACATCGTATGAAAATTAAAACTTCGTTTCCGGAGGAAGAAACATGAATATATCGAAACTTTGTGTTTTTAAATTTGTTTCATCAATGAATTGCAAGACACGTAAGGAGCTTTCATACGATGTTGTGAACATTCAGAAAATATATTTTATCCAGACTGCAGAGCATGGAATGAAGAAATAGTTCATACCGTTTTTGTATATTCAATCAAGCATTTGAAAAAATACCTGGATATCCATGAAAAGGCAGATTAAAACTGGACAACACTCTACCTGCAATTTAAATCGATAAAATATGATCTGGGTTTCAAAAAACTTTGCTAATTCAGATAATCTTGACTGTTTTTATAATGTGTTTACACGCAAAGTCTCTTCTGATACAGAAAAAACCTTGATTTTTTTTAAATACATTTTTCCTATAACAGCAAAATGAACGATCGTACACAATGAAATTACTGTTAATCTGTAGGTTAATTCCAATGATTTTGATTGTACTAAATCAATCAGCATTGTCTTTTTCAAAAAAATCCTTCTCTTTGGGATAGTCACACACAACAGTTCAACTTTACTTTAACCCTTTCCGGCCCAAATTATTTTTTGTGGAAAAAATATTATGTATGTTTATTAGAGATACTCGAAGAAAATGAAACAAATTTCAAGATAAAAAAACACAAGGATTATCCTGCACGATGTGGTCACTCCACATAACCAGTAGGAACATATAACCAAACAATATAACCTAAGTATTTTGCGTAATATAACATGAAACAGTTTTTGTCATGTTTCAAACACAATTCTACTTTGCACGCTGAACATTTCTTACAAATCATAGAAATCACCTGCATGAAGATTTTCGAAGTATTCAGTTATTGGGTTCCCAACCCTCCCGGATTGCCCGGATGACTCCGGTAATAATGGTCAACCTCCCGACTTCCCGGGGTGACTAATTTCCCCAGTTTTTTTAAAATTATACGCAACCGCGCTCTACTAATCAAACTTCGATTTTTAATGATTATGATTTTGTGGTAAAAAAAACTGTCAAATATTAGAAGCAGAGTATATATAAATTAAAAATAAATAAATGATTGACATTTTCTTCAACCTCCTCCCTACTAAACTCCTTAAAAAAATCTCCCGGGTTGGTCTTTTCGAAAATTGGCAACCCTATTCAGTAGGAAGGTACTCCAAACTTGCTTCCTCAGAACTAAAATAAGATAACACGATTACGTAAGTGCCCAGTGGTCACTTCAGGAGACCCCAACAAAATTAGTAATTTCGAAAGAAAGGAAACATTTACGTTCAATATATTCATGAGAATGCATAAGTAAGATATAAGTAAATAACTTTGGAGCCATTTTTACACCATTCATAAATAAAAATATTAAATTCATACAGTTTCACCAGATCCTCTAAGTAGTGTCCAACTATAGTAAACAAATGCACGTTATACACGCTTCGACTTATTTCGGTCTGTCTTCGATGAACACGTCAAATTTTGCTATGTTAGACAACCCACAAAACACACTGGTATACTGAAATAGCCAACGAGCAGTTTTACTCATGACTAACAAACTGTGGTCTTCCTAGCTAACCAGTTGCCCTGAAAGGGTTAACATAGAAAACTTTGACAACAGGGTTGACGACTTCATTGTTGTCGATTTTTCTCCCAAATAAGCTAGAATGACGTGTTCCGATACCTCAGATATTTTTCTCTGAGAGCATCAACTATCAAATAAATCTCATTCTTTAGCGTATAGTAGTGTGGACTTTACTCGTTGAAGTTTTAAGCTAACGATTTCCGCTGACTCCATCCCATCAGAAATATCAGATGTACCACTAAAATCACTTACTTACAACCTCCATAATTAAAGAGATATTTTTTAAATTTACTAAAATTATCTGATTACTGTTTTACAGCAATGGCGACTCCAATGATTGAAATTATTACTATGCGCCTTGACAAAGTAATATTTGTTTGTTCTAATTTTTATTGCCTATGTATAGCGACAGACTGAAGTAATTTTGCTTAAAGTCCATGCCACTGCCAAAACAATAAAAATCGAACTTTTGCTTTCAAAACGTTAATAATAAAGAGTACTTCCGTTTTTGAATTGAAAAACCAAAATAATGGAAAAAGTCATGTATACAACTCGAATATAAAGCCTCTTTTTTGTACTTGCGTGGTTTCATAACCTCGAGGTTAACAGACCGGTAAATTTAAAATGCTCTATTAATTAAAATGAACGAAATACAATACACACTTTACGAATATTCGTGTCAACTCAAAAAAGATATCGAAGAAACATTGTCTCAAACGATGATCTCACCCATCCATTCAAGCACTAATCATGTCCAAAGTTGCTCACCTTAAACGATCTTACGAGAGCTGCTAACTGTATGTCTATGAGAGTTTTGTAGATCTTAGAAATTCCGTTATGCTAGATCACCAAATTCCGGAATTTTAATTGGAAATAATATAAAAAATCTAGTTGAATACGTGTCGCGAAATTAACAAACCGTTTTCTTTTAACCAATTCGAAAATATAATTCCTATATTCTATCACCTACGTCAATTATATAATGAAATAGAATATCTCAACGGTAATAATATATTCTTCAACATATAAGCTAGAATTTAGGACAGTATTTAAGCAGCTTTTTACTTCTATGTTATAAATATTTTTCGAATCGTAGAAATTCAGTAATAACTTCTACCGAAACAAACAAAACATTTCATTAACTGTCATACAAGATAATTCGCTAGGTTCATTTTAATAGATATTTCGACCATTACACCACCGGTGCGAAATAATACAAAATAGGACAATTGGTGACTCAAAAAGGAAGAACATGACAAAATAAGAACCTACTTTTCTTAGGATTCAGTGATATATCATAAACTATACATATCTTAAGGATTCTTACTCCATTCTTAACAGTACTATCGTAGCACTCGAGAGAATATTAGCTCCTTCTCAAGAGTATATATAACGGTAATAATCGTAGCAGGTACTCATGAGACAACGCAAACATTCTCAAGACTGCTTCGACGTCCAATTACCCTTGGAAATATGATAGCATTCTCAAGATTGCTATGATACACTTAAGAATGTGATAACGATGCCAGGAGAGCTAATAAACTGCTGAAAGTACTCTTGAGAATGAGCTAACACTCTCAAGAGTGTTACGATACTACTGATAATAAAAATCCCAATAGCGCTACGATACTGATCGAAGTACTATTGCGGATGTGCTAAGACTAACACAAGAGGTTAGTGTTACTAATGGTAATATTCAAAATTGTTATACGATACTGATCGAAGTCCCTTGAAATTGAGAAATAAGGCACTCTCAAGTGAGTGATACGAAAATAATCTGAATGAGGCTATGTTAACATTCCTAATAGTGCTACGATACTGATCCTAGTACTCTTCTGAACGAGCTAACACTGTCAAGAGTGCCACGATACTGCCTGAAGTATCTTTTTAAAGGACTTACACTCTCATAACCGCTACGATACTGATCGCAGTAATCTAACACTTTCGTGTGTGCTTAGATACTGATCGTAGTATTCTTGAGAATATGATAACATTATGCTGCTATTATAATAAGATTACTATTCATCATCCCCCAGCCATCTGCGTCCGCTGTCGGACATAGGCCTCCTCAAGTTTCTTCCAAGTCTCGGTCCTGTGCCGCTGCAATCCAGTTGGTATTGGCTTTTTTAAATCGTCTGTCCATCTGGTGGGTGGTCTTCCGGGATTTCGTTTGTCTGACCATGGCCTCCATTCCAGAAGTTTTTTCGTCCATCTCTGATCTGTGTGTCGTGCTACATGACCGGCCCACCTCCATTTCGACTTTGTTTTTCTATGATTCTCCTCATTTCTTACTCTGTCTCTGAGTTATATCCCCAGCATAGATCTTTCCATCTTCCTTTGTGTGACACTCAATTTCCTTGCTGAGGTCTTTGTGAGCGTTAGGGTTTCTGCCCCATATGTGAGAACCGGTAGGATACACGTGTTAAAAGTCTTCCTTTTTAGACTTATGGGAATTTTGTCATTGAATATGTGTCTCAATTTGCCGTATGCTGCCCATCCGAGGTTTATGCGCCTTAAAAGTTCACAAGTTTGGTTGTCCCGGCTGATCTTTAATTCGTGTCCCAGATAGGTGTATTTTTCTACATATTCTACTTGCGCTCCCTTTATGCATATATTTCCTGTTGGTACTAGGTTTGTCATTGCCTTAGTTTTGGCATAGTTTATGTTCAGACCGATCGCTTCCATTTCGTTCTGGAGTTGTTGCAGCATATCTCATGCTTCACTTAGATCATCCGCAATCAACACTATATCATCCGCGAATCGAAGATTATTTAGTTGTTCTCCATCTATTGTAATACCCTTGTTATCCCAATTTAGTCTGTTGAAACCGTATTCTAAAACCGCTGTGAATAGTTTTGGTGATAAAGTGTCTCCCTGTCGTACCACTCGTTTTATATTTATTTTTTGCGTAGTTTTATGTAATCTTACAGTCATTGTTGCATGTTTATATATATCATATAAAAAGGGCGCATGGTCTATTATATTCTATTGTCTTTTCTATTAACGTTTTCAGGCTTTGAAGGTGATCATTCGTCCCAAATCCTGCCTGCTCTCTTGACTGGTATAGGTCAATTTTGATTCCAGTCTGGTTGTTATTATGCGGGTATATATTTTGTAAATATGGTTCAGTAGGCTTATGGGTCTATAGTTGTCTAATCGAGTGTTATCTCCTTTTTTGTGTAGTATAATGGTAGTGTCATTGTTCCACTTTAAAGGTATCTCTTGATTTTGTAGACACAAATTAAACAAATTATTTATGACAGTAAACCCTCAAAAAAAGATTACTATTACCTTTCAAAAACCTTCCAATCGCCATATTTTGCTGCTCAATTCGCTCCACGATTCAAATTGAAATCATCTGTAAAATTAGGTACTCTCCAGATGCTCACTATACATCATTTCCGTCGCAACCGAATCACCTATCAATTTTCTTCATACGAATCATATTCCGGAAGCGATTAAATTATGACAACTCGTAAAACGTTCCAATGAAAATTAATGGGATAATAAAAATTTTGTTTATTAATCCCTATGAATTTTATTGGCAACGTTATTATTTCATGAAACATAACCTGTTATATGTCACGATCAATTTAAACAATAGTAATAGCAGTGAAAAAGCAATTTTAACAATTATTTTTTTTGGGCAGAAATGAACATTTGTTCAGAATAAGCCATAATAACATCGTAACAGATTTTACTACACTACGTTTAGTAGCACAAATTGTCGGTATAACAGTTCGCGGCAATTGCGATCGCAAGCCCATCATATTGAGTTCAGAAATAGAAATACATAAATAATTTGAAATATATTGTTAAACAATATCGATCACAAGCCACCAGTTTGGACAAGCATTAATTTGATACTTTGAAACGTTCAAATAATACAGGCATTCTCTATTGGATATGATCACAAATTTCAAACAAGACGTAATGGTAATCAGGCAGAAACATAAGCTATTATAGCAGAGGTTTCATCGAGACATATTCGTTTGGCCTACACTTAGGTTTCTTACATTTTCGATCCTGGAAGGGCGTTATGTTTTCTACGATTGTTCAATGATGGCGCTGCGGTCTTTACAACTCGCATTTTAGCTGTCATTAATAAAGTAGAGAATAAGATGCGATTTAACGATTTCTGCAGTTCTTCTCGAATATATAGCACTGATGAGATCGAAACATCTGAAGTGTGAAATTTTTCAATTGAATTAAATTTTATATACTAGTTAATGATAATTAAGATTTTAAAAGTTCTTAAGGTATCAAGGGTATTATAAGGATAACAACGCTTGAGGTCGATGGTGTGTTTCCCGAGGGCCTCTGACCCGAGGGGATATACGTTGAGCGAAAGCATTATCCTTATAATACCCATGGTGCCTTCAACGGTTAATGTCCAACCAATTATTTTTTTAAATATTTTCAATCTGGGAAAAATCTAATTCGAAACAAATTAGGAAGGTTATAGCATTTACTTGAAGAAAAAGTCATAACTTAACGATGGTAACTATGGTTGTAAGTTGTAATTTGTCAGTAAAACAGCCCATAAAAGTAATTTTTCGATTCACGCCTAAAAATGTCCGAAGTAGAAGGAAATACCAATCTCCCCCAAGATAATTTAATGAAAGCTGCAAAGCTATTGATGCGCTTGTGCCAGAAAAAAAAACTAGCAGGATTTACAAGAATAACTCCATTTTGAAGCCTGACTGACGAAACACTGCCATGTCGACGAAACCGCTGTGATGGCTTATTTTCAAGATTTGTCAGCGCATCAACACCACTCAACTATTTTTGTGTGCTATGAATGTCAAAATGAATTTATCAGGCCCTAGGGCGTTATTTTTCTAAAATTACTTCGTATTTAGCTGACTGACATAATTTCATTATTTGTCAAATAATATACTAGTCGGACATTAAATTATTACTGATTGTATTGACTAGAATTTCATCTCTATTATTTTCCTTGTAGAATTGTATGTAGAATAACTCTAATATAAGAAAATAAAACTAAATTCATCAATTTATTTATATATAATACAACAGGTATATTTGATGGAATCAAGATACTAAAAATAACAATCTTGAACAAAGTTCGACCACAATTTCGTTTCCACAATGATTCATTCCTATCATTTGTTTAATAAATATGATAGCCGAGGTCTCACATCTTTGTTATGTATTGTAGTAGGGGAGCCCACGATGCTAAATGGGGATTTACTCGAGCGTCGTAGAGACCTATTGGGTTGCAAAGCTTAGATGATAAGAAGAAAAAAATGTTATATGATATATACCTTTACATCGGTGGGGGAAGCGGCTATAGATTTTTAAATATGTAAAAAAAAACTGTTGCATGGACATCCTCGAGCGCGTCAGATATTGACCTACGTATTTTTAATAATGTACGTATGTTAATCTGATCGTTTGCATGATGCGGGTGGTTGTATGTAAGGGTTGAAAATGAAAAAAAAAAATAATTTAATCGAGCGCGTCAGATTTTCTAAGGGAGTGTTAAGTGCACCAAAAAAAAGCTCTCATTCACTAATGTGACTAATCTGATTTCGATGGGACGCAAACTCGCGGCCATTTTCATAATATGCAAAAAAAAATCGCCATTTTGAAATACTCAAGCGCGTCAGATTAAGATATATATGGTTCATCTTTATGTTCTAAACGTACTGTCTCATAATCTGGAGGGATTCGCCTGATCTGACAAAAAAAAATTAGAAAAACGGTTCACCTTAAAGGCCATTCCTGCAACTTCCCGCTAATTCCATTCCTGGGCGCTTAAAATTGTACTAATGACATTTTTGAGCTCAAAATATAATTTATGTGATATTTTGAGCTCGCTGAGTTCAAAGAAATAATATTTCTATGCATTTGAGCTCTCCCAGCTCGAAAGTCTGATAGAAGTTTCATAGAACACTATTTTTGGAATTTTCAAACCGCAATAACTTTTGAATGGATCAAGCAATTTTCACGCGGTTGGCGGCATTCGACGCAGTTTTCTCATCCTCATAAGTAATTTTGCAATTTTAATTGATCGAACCAAACATTTCGGAGTAATCCCGAAAAAACACTTTTTCGGGTTTCTTTCGTTCACGATATCTCTCGAACGAATCAACCGATTTTGACCAGCTTGGTGGCGATCGACGTGGTTTTTCAAGCTCAAAGGCGGATTAGTTTTGGAAGTTGATCGATAAAGCCGTTTAAGAGTTATTCCAAAAAAATCTTGAGGGAAATCTTTAGAACGCCGTTTAGTAGATTCCGATCGGTTTAGTCGTCAAAAGTTATAAGCGAGTCACATAGTCACACACACACACACACATACACACACACACACACACACACACACACACACACACACACACACACATACAGACATAGTGACAACATCGCGGGGGTAGTCAGGAAAGCTTCCTATGACCTTAAAACGTCGAGATCTGATGAAAACTCGATTTTCGCAAAACGGGGTAAAACCAATAACTTCCCGAATGGTTTAAAATCTTCCATTTTTCTTAGCGGGAAGTAAAAAAAAATTTTTTTTCTTTTTTTTAAATCATTGAACTTAATTAATTGAAAAGCTCAGGAAATAGCATGCAAATAAATAAGTGTATGCTTTTTTAGTAGAATGCATGTATTAATAACAAAAACTTAAAAAAAAGCTTTAAAAAATTTAATGTTTTATAATTAATTGATTAATTAATTAATCATCATCTTCATCCGTAGAATCATCGGAAACGCGGAGAAGGAAATGTAGGCATCACGCAGCTGCACGCATTTAACTTTATCGACGAATTTTTGTTATTTCGGCTTGCGGAAATCGTCAGATTATATATTTTTCATTATTCTTGAATTATTTCCTTCAAAATAAAAAAAAATTTAGCTACGCTCGAGAATGTCGAGATGACGTTTTTTTTTACAACTTTGTTGCCCTCCCCTTTCTTTACGTCACTCTCAAATTGTCAGATTAGTGGAATATACACTTTTTAGGATGTAATTAACTCACCCTACCTTAATCTGACGCGCTCGAGAATTTCTGATGGTCAATTTTTTTTTACTAATCTGATCCTGTATACTTCACGGGCGGCCTTATATATGGGCCTCATGTTTTGTGGAGGTACTTAACCGGGTACAAGGTATCCCCCTGTATATTAATCTGCCGCGCTTCAGTAAATCCCGAAATCCCCGCTTGGGCTCCCCTACTATTGGAAGATCGCAGATTCGGCTGCACAGAAAGAGGACATCACCACCGCGATGCTCGTTATCCGGTTATGCTACGTTGTCGCAGCTGCAAGGTCACAGTGCTGGAAAAACCATAGAATTGAAATACCTACCTTCTACGATTTATCGGACTACTATATTAGTCTTGGGCAATTACCCATTCAGAACGTTCGATAGTTTTCACTCGAAAGTATACACACAAGATACACCATTATTCACTTAGTTGATGTTCTTTAAAGATGTATATTTACTTTGACATTTTTAATATGTTGGTTTAAGAGGATATATAATAATCTAATACTGTTCACATAATAGAAGCCATTACGATCAAATGCAGAAGGTACAATAATATATCTTAGTAACGGGAAAAAGTCTCATACAACTGGCTTGTTATAAGCAATTACTGAAATTTTACTTCAATCTTGTGTCTGAAAATTACTTCCTGCTTTTAGATTACATTGAATGGATGTCCCGTATCAGCATTTGTTTACAATTTGAACTTCTACAATCGAACGTGAGATTCTATCGATTCTTGCAAGTTTCCATTCTGATTGAATATATGGGTCGAATTAATCTGTCAGTTCCCCTTCGTATATAGGTACTGCAGTATCAGTGAAACTTGGTCAGAATGTCTTACAAAACAGAAACAGTTGTATATTATTTCAATGATTTATTGCTGATGTTTCAAACATTCACCGCTTCATGGTTGAATGGGAATATCGCGGCGTCGGAATACGTTTAGTCAGCTATACTATATATGCGGAAAGGTTTGATTAAGTGACTGACTTGTGGCAATTGATTTTTATCACCCACAGTGTGTCTACTCAAGTCAGGATCTAAAAATCCCCGAGAATTCCAGGATATTCCAGGTGATTTTATTATTTTTCCAGGTGTATCGCGGTACGATTTTCTTCTCGTGGGCCACTCCTGTCATAGGTTTTTTTTTCTGTCAATGTCTTATACACACGAGTTTAATACATCTGTTTACCATAAGAGTTTCTGAAAGAACTTGCGTCATGTGCAAATGCCGTCAGAGAATTTGCCTTTTAGGTCCCTACACACGAAAGTTGATGTCTTAACACATCAAAGTGCATCCAAGAACGTGCAACCAATAACGTTAATGTGGATGTAAAAATACCCAAGTTTTTGAATGCACACTCCGGATGAACGCCGCGCTAATGTTTTCTGAATCGCTTGAATTTTTGAATGCGCATTCAAATGAACACGTGAATCTCTCAACGTGTGGAGGCGATTCACCGATGTTTGTGCATTCTTAAAGCAGTGGTTGCGGTTAATCTTTATTTTTATTTATATTTTTCTTAAGTACACACCAATGTCACAAGAGCTAAACATTCTTGTTCGAACAAAACTATGGTTTTGTCCGAGCGTGTGTACGCAATCTGCTTGCACGTTTTTGGTCGCACGTGTTCATTTGAATGCGCATACACAAATTCAAGCGATTCAGAAAACATCAACGCGGCGTTCATCCGGAGTGTGCATTCAAAAACGTGGGTATTTTTGCATCCACATTAACGTTATTGACTGCACGTTTATGTGTTAAGACATCAACGTCCGTGTGTAGGGGCCTTTACATCAGAATTCATCAGTATTTATTATCTGGAAATATACGTGACGATTTTTTTTCTTTTGAAATTTAATACTGGTTTTACATTTGCAGAAAGCAAATTTGGAAAAAACTGATCACTTCCTACTAAATGGGTGAAAATAGTATGATATTGGTTATCAAAACTATTGACTGATGGGACTCGTAGTGTTATGTACTACACCTACAAATAAGAATAATTGACAGTTGTAGGTTATTTTCGGAGAAATACAATGTTATGTTCGGAGAAATATTATGTTCGAATCAAATTTTTGTCAGAATGTTAGTTAACATGAATTTTTCATGTTGCTCATAAGAGTGAAATATCCTTATTTCCAAGGATATTTACCTTGAGCGTTCAAGTATTGACAGTTTATCACATTCAGCAATAAATATGACCTTTTTCCACAGTTCCGTGATAGTGTTCTTTCTAAGGAAAACCAATTATCTCGTAGAATGCACAATACCCGATCGAAAGCGGATAACGTATGAGCTGACGAGAATCTCGGGCTAATTTTCTTCAAATATTCCATTTCGACCTTGCCCCAATCGATCGTTCGACGTTTGTCCAAAGTTTCAGAATAGAAAGCGAATCGACACCAGAGCATTACTTAAAATATCGACAATAATGATAGTGATACGTAACCTCTATCCGGGTTGTTTCAAGTGTGTCAATGCATTTTTCAGTTTGCAACATAAACGGTTATTGTTTTATAAACATAATTGCCCGACGAATTCTTCGCTTGTCAAGGTTGGACAACGGAGGCACGTTCGCCATCTATCTAACGGAAACAGCGCGAAAAGTGAATTCGATTACCGTCGCAAAAATAATGTTGAAAATCACTTAACGTGTTTTCGAAACGGGCTTGTCAAATCTCGTAACTAACGAAACTGACGTTTCTATGGCGTTAGTTGAAAATTAGAATGGTGGAAGGTACGACCTTGTGAAGGTACTTTTACAGTGAATTTCATAGAGCAAGTCTGGACATCCTAGCTAGACTGTGTGTACACTGGAAGTGAAACCGTAAAAAAGTGAACGCGATAAACGTCGCAAAAATATCTAATGTTGAACATCAGTGAACATGTTCTCGAGCTCATTTAAGCTTGTCAAATCTCATTACTAACAAAACTGACCTTTAGATAGTGTTAGTCGTTTGTGGAAAATTATAATGCTCGAAATTATCGACCTTGTAAAGGTACCTGTATACTGAAGTCTAGATAGACCACCCTGGCTATACTGTGTGTACAACTGAAAGTAATTTTCTGTTACAGGATATTCGTGTAGAGCGGATAGACCAATCTAGCTAAATCAGTGCATAAACTTAGATAGATTGTAAAAGGTAAATGCTCTCGCTAGGGCGGTGCCATTTTTTCCTAGATTCCTAGCGATGTTTTCCAGGTATAGTAGTGGGAGGTCTAGGTGTCTTGGCGTTTTCTGATATATTGAAAAATGTCTTCAGGACTTCAAGAGAACGTTCAGCAGCTGAAGTAGTGTGTGCTTTGTTGAAAAAGAAAAGTATTAAGAGCTAAAATAGGTTCTGGATGAGAAATTTGATAGCCTAAGATACTACGAAGATACACACTTAATCATACGGAGACTTCTTGAGAAGAATGAATTTGAATATACTTTGGCAAAAATTACTCTACAATAAGCAAAAGTGAAACATACCTATAACTTCTTCAGAACGGCTGACAATAATAATCATTAATAATAATTAATAATTATTATTAATTATACTACTATCATTAACAACTCAATAATAATGATTTCGAATAAAATTCAAGAATTAATGAAAAAACAGTTGCTAATACTAAATAATCTGAACTAAAAAAACCAAAACAAAACAATGCGCATGTTCTCGAGCTATCTCAATCTTTTTTTTTGTTACAAAATAAAGAGGCGTCTGAAACTAAGCATTTTAAAGAGACTAGCCGGACAAGAGATTATATTTCTTCGAGAGAAACACGTTGAATCGTAATATATCAACGCGAATGAAGATTTTTGGTTGGCAAACATACAATTCTTAAAAATAGCATGAGTTCGTTGGCCACTTCATTCGGAACAATAGGCATTACACCAAATTCGTTTTTCATATTTTCGGAACCGTTAGGGATAAAAATTTGCACGGAAACTTAACTATAAATGAATGAATTCGTAAGTCGAATTATTGGATAAGAATAATTTTCGGCAAGTTACAATCGAACTTTCTCCTAATTTCTGTTTAAAGGTGTCTGACAATGTATTTTTATTTGTAGATTAATTAATAAGGTATAAGAATAAGGAATATAAGAAACAGAGAAAATGAAGTCAGTGAATAAATGACAAGTGGAACAATAAGAGTTGGAAAAAAATAAACTAAATTTTATAATTTTATTTTACCTTTGTTAAACTTGTTATTTATTCATGAATATCAGTATATTCATTTTTCAGATACTAGTAATTTCTATTTACTTATCTATCAATTTGAATTTTAGCTATCTTTTCATTAATTATTGTTCAAACTTTTCATTTACTATTTTCAAATGATTTTTGTTAGATAAGCGTAATTTCCATTTCAATTTATTGATTTTACTCATTTTATTTTTTCAGCTCTTATTTTGTAACTCGTCATTTATTCAAATACGTGCTTATTCTGTTCATCTTGTTTATTCATTTTTTATATTTTTCAAATACCACTTACTCCTCATATTTTATAGACAATGGAAGTCCGGATACCTACTAATGCCCGATTTCTCACGATAAGTAACAACGTATACTCATTCCGAATTCGACAGAAGATGTATAATTGTGCACTCATCATTATTCTGCACGTAAAAACAAATTAATAAATAAACATTTCATTTATGCCTCGCTTTATGGAAGAATTGATAATTCATAAAATCGAAATTTATTTATTATTAACCTACCAAATATTTCAATTTTCTCCTAACTTTATATTGCATTGCGGAAATAGAATTAATATATTAAATTATGTTACTCCGGTGCCTTCGCCAGTTTATATAACCTTTTGTATTTTCATACTGCTACTAAGTAATATTCAAAATCGAAAATTTAATGGATACTGTCGATCGCTGAGCGACCCACTAGTACCTATGAAATTGTATCACGTTAAAATTGATAAGTAACAGCAGTGGCGCCGATTTATGAAGAATATTGGGGGAGGGGGGCCATACCGGGGGTCTTGCCTCGGGAAATTTCTTAAATTTTAGATGAAAAATAGCGAGTTTTGAAGTTTTTTTAAAGCATTTTAGAGTCATACGATCAACATAAGAACTCCGAAAACTCGTCACTCCGAGAAACTCGACAAGCCTGATACATTTGAAAAACGAAACAAAACATAAACACGCACGGTATTTTCGTGAAAAGCTTATTTAATTTATAGTAATAATTATGCTTATAAACTATTACAGAGCAGTGAATATATAGCTCTCAAAAGACTGAAATTATTCTTAAATAAATCCTAAACTATCATTAAAAGAATAAAACATAAAATATTGCTGTCGCAGAGTAATAGCACTTCGATTAATAAATAAGTGAAATACGTAATTTAACCTTACTTTGTATAAGATTCAGAGTTCATTAAATAAAAACAATATCTCGAATTGAATGCTTTGAAAATATTTAAGCATTATAAAATAATAAATATAAAAATATTTAAGTATTTGAAAATAACTAATACAGTACTATAGTAATATAGTAATACAGTACGAAACTATTACTAATATTTCGAAACTGAAATTTTAACATTCTGTATGTAGGTATTTAATTCTCCATTTTTTAAAGATTTTAATATTGCTCTAAATACCATTGCTCGTACCATTAGTATGGCCAAAGTGTCTTTAGAACGTTGCAAATGTCGATTGTCTCACTAATAATTTTCTTAAATTATTGGGGCTCAAGAATTTTTGAGGGGGCTCAAGCTCCATGGAGTTGGTGCCACTGAGTAACAGTACGAAGTATTAGGAACTTGAATGTCTAAAATCATGTAAAGACCGACGCTCATGTCTCCTGGCAATTTCTATTGCTAAGAGCCCCTTGCTAGAAATCATCATCGTTCTTTTTATCTAATCATATTTAGGTATCTAAATTGATCTCTTATCATTATCGAAATATCTGTGATGCTCTGATTATGTCCATAGCAATTATTATCTGCGACACCTGATGTATTGGTACAAATTTCTGTGCGTCATGTTTATAAATGTACTAATTGATGATTTTGCAAAATTTTCCAAATTTTTACTCATTAATTCTCATCATGTCACAAAATCGATCAAGATATTCAATTGACAAAGAATATGAAACGATATATAATATTTATAATATTGTGATGTACCCGAAGATTCGAGTCTACCATGGCAGAGGCGAAAAGTACATCAATCACGAAATTAATATTGAAAAGGTAATTTTATTTCACATATTGAATTAGTATAAGGTTTTGCTTTTTAAGTTTACCTATATAGTTGAATCTTTTTCAGTAACTATTTATAATAGCCTCCTGTCCGCTCCCACGCTGACAATTTCATTTAACGCCATCTCGTTAATTTTTGAGGTACTTATATTATTGCCTTTGGATAATAATCAACTGTTATCTTAAAATTTTGTGAGATGGCGCTATATGACATCCAAATATAGAATGTTTTAATTTTGGTTATGTCGAGCTGAGCTCAATAGGTACTACATTATTAACACAACCAAGGCGGATTCTTATCTAAAACACAGATATACTTCACCTGTGTAATAAATACCACGTGATGGTCCGGCCTAGCGCAATTTATACTACTCCACAAAAGTTAAGGAAATTCAGAAATTTTATTTCCATTTCAAAAGTTGCCGATTCTGGTCCACCAAATGTTCCTTTATGAGAAATCAAATGTTTACTCTTTTATATCCGAATGGTTTTTTTGCCCCTCGTTTGATAACTTTTTCAGTTTTAGGCAAGTTCTTAAAAGGCCCCTACACACGGGCGTTGATGTCTTAATACATAAACGTGCATCCAAGAACATGCAACCAATTAAGTTAATGTGGACGCAAAAGTACCCACGTTTTTGAATGCACAACCCGGATGAACGCCGCGTTGATGTTTTCTGAATCGCTTGAATTTTTGGATGTGCATTCCAACGAACACGTACAGGTGTGAACGTGTGGATGCGATTTAACGTTATTTGATTGTACATTCTTGGATGCACGTTGATGTATCAAGACAAAACTGTAGTTTTGTACGTACGTGTGTACGCAATTAGATTGCGATGTATTAAGACAGGGGTGCTCAAACGGTCGATCGCGATCGACCGGTCGATCGCGGAAACTTTCAGAGTCGATCGCGAGGGCGTGGTAACACCGCCAAATACCCCCCTTCCGCCTACCGAGAACGTGTCAGCACAGTGTTTTAAAGTGCAAAATAAATCATATTCTTGCAAATGTATTTGTTTCTTTTTTAGTAACATTAATTTGGTCGATCGCTTTTCACCTAAATATTTTGTGGTAGATCGCCAGCACTCTAAGTCTGAGCACCCCTGTATTAAGACATCGACGTCCGTGTGTAGCCCGGCATAGTTTGCGTTTCTAATATTTTGGATCAGTTATTGTTGTACGTTCATGCAATCAACTTATATTCAATATCTAAAAATTTGTTTTGCTATAATGCCTAGACGTAAACTTCGTGTGGATGAAGCCAATAGTGCTATTGGTATGCTCGAGGCGGGACGTAATCAGAGAGATGTTGCACATTTCTTTCAAGTTAGGGAAAAAGTAGTTTCCTAGCTCGTCGATCGATATCGAGAAACTGTAAACGTTACCGAAACACCGGAAAGTGGACCCCAAGATCTACCACTCCTGCACAAGATCGGTTTCTGACTGTGTCAACCCTTGAGAGCCTTTGGGTACATGTCGAATCATGCAACAGCGGCTTTTGAACGCTTCTGGTGTTTTAGTTTAGATTTAAACAGTTCGTCAGACTTAGAGACGTTAATCTACATTCTCAACGACTTTTGAGAAGGGCTGCATTAACTCAAAATCATATGCGGCTTCCATTGGACTGGGCCAAACAGCACGTGAATTGGAACGGTCAATGGATGTCTGTATTGTTCACATATGAGTCGAGATATGGACTTTTTTAGGATAGTCGCAGTCGGCATGTTCAGTATGGACCCATCCTCTGGTGTCCAGAAATCGTAGATCGGCGCAGGAAGTTCATCCGTTCACAGGTGGTACAGTTACTGTTTGGGGAGGCATTTGTTTCAATCCTACAGAATTGTTGATGCTTGATGCTACCATGAATGCGCAGATTTACATTCATAGAACAAGTCATTGGCAATATTACTTAATTGTTTCATGCTGCTATTGGGGTCAATTTCTTATTGTTGGACGATAATGCGTCAACACATCGTGCGAGAAGTCTATGAAACTCTGGAAATTCATGGTATTCTGCATTTGGCCCTGCCCCCTCGGTCGCCAGGCCTCAATCCCATTGAACACGCTTAGGATCAACTACAAAGAGCTTTGTATTCCCATCAACCACCTCCACATACACTTCACGCACACACCACGCACACATACACTCGGCTTTTACCGCAACTCTGGAGATAAATTGATCAAGGCTACTTCAACAATCTGATCGAAAGTATGCAAAGGCGTTGTCAGGCCGTGGTTCATGTTCGAGGAGGCCCTACTCTTTATTGAACTTAATATTTTCAATTTTTTGATTGAACTGTTTTTGTATTACACTATTCAAATTTTGCCGCCCCTACCGACCTATAAAATTCGATACCCTAGTTCACAATCACAAACTACCTACAATTTTTTTGTCAATAAAATTGTAATTTTATGATTTGTGCACTATCGCCCTAATTTCCTGTAATTAGTATGATTGTGAACTAGAGGATCAGTTCCTAGATTATTTTTACAACCCACCGATTTAGGTGGATAAGATTGCACTTTTGGGCATATTTCTGAGATAATAAAAACTCAATCAAGTATTATTACTACTAATAACGCGGGGTAAAGATATACGTTAATACTACTTACAAAATAATGTACAGGGTGGGCAAATTTCGATGTTTGTTTGGGGTATCTCGGTAAAACCAAAATTTGCTATCGTCTTTTGCTTTCGAGTTGATATAATAAACAAAATTTTAATTTTTCGACTTTTAGACAAGTGTTAATCATGGTTGTTTATGGAGTTATTAGATAATAACTTTTACATTCTTAAGGCACTTTATTCTGTAGAATCCAGTGGCGTCGAGAAAATTTGAAAAAAGTGAAATTTCGAGTTATGATGTATTTTTTTTTCGAAAATGAGTATGATAGTTGGATGTGGTTTGGTTGGAACGGATTTTTTTAGCGGGAATTTTTTCTCAAATTTGCCGCCCTAGGCTCCAGCCTACTCAGCCTGCTGGTAAATCCGCCACTGGTACTACAAATACTAAAAATAAATGTTCACCTGAAACTTTGAAACTCATAAAGAAATTGGCAAAATAATGATTAACATAAGTTAGTAAACATTAAGATATCTCATATCAAATAATTGGTGTACATTTTCTGATTTTCCTCAACATTTGTGAAGCAGTTTATTACTCGGGAAGAAATCTAAACGCACATTTTCTTTTAGAATGAATAAAACTACTACGTGCCGGAACTTCGATAGATAACAAACGATTATCTGGAAAATAAAAACGTGTGAATCCTATCCGTGATCGCCATTCCGCTTTCACCTCTCGCATTGCTTTCCTGTTTGTTCTAATCTTGCAAATTGATACATATTATTATACGTCGCCTTGCATTCGCATATCTAAAATTACCTAGGTAGTTAGCGTCGTCGCTTTACGTCCATAACAAATTCGTTAATCAATAAATACACAGTGTGAACAATGATCATTATGATAATGTACCGACAATTAACTATTAGCCGTATGTATACAACGAGAATTTCTAGTAGATAAGAGTTCGCATCATCGTGGAAATCATTCTCGGAAATCGAGTGGAAATAACACTGACGTTAAATAACGATATTGCGGGAAATACATCGTGAGTCCACTCTAAAAAAAGATTTAAAAAAATTAAATTCAGAAATTCATTTGAACA
The DNA here is from genome assembly GCA_030704885.1 of Cynegetis impunctata. NCBI lineage: Eukaryota > Metazoa > Arthropoda > Insecta > Coleoptera > Coccinellidae > Cynegetis > Cynegetis impunctata. The sequence continues at coordinate 514,098 of JARQZK010004341.1, forward strand.
TTCAATTTTTCTGGCGGGATCTTAACAATTTTTCAATATATAAAAACTATTATATTGTTCAACAAGTATGATTTATATTATTTTCTGACTCGTCAATGGAAGAAATCGATACTCAAGGTAAATGAGTTTTCGATGTATACTTTCATTAAATATATTGAAATCATACAACTTTCGTTCATTCTCAAGCATGAAAGAATATCGAAGTAGTCCGAAAATCGGCTTAGTATAAATTTGTTTTATTAATTTAAATAAAATATAACAAATATATAATGTATATTAACTGACGGGTAACTCGGTTTAATCAGATTTAATTCAAATGACGAAATATAAGACATTAATTATGAAAGATACGCGTGATAAGAAGAACGCAGTCACTAAAGTCGGTACATTGACCTTTTTTACATTGAAATTTTTAACCGCTTAAGTACCTACCTTTCGTGTTGCTGTGGGACAAGCAAAACCTTAAAACCCACGAAAGACGTGAAGTCTCTACATTTAAATGGCGATGGTAAATGAAAAGAATTGAAAACCCCAAAAGATACTTATTGGCATTATCAATCCACGTACCAACTTTCAATACTCTAACTAAATCTGCAGAAGCTGCACTTCTACCGCCTGAATGCACTTCTCCACACATCCACGTACAGTTTTTTAAAAATCTGAAAGGGGTTTGGGGTGCAAAAATACTTAAAGTTCCATACACCCTCTAAAAAGCCATTGTAGCCTAAATATATATATATATATATATATATATATATATATATATATATATATATATATATATATATATATATATATATATATATATATATATCAGGGGCGGCTAGTCAAAGGAGGCTAAGGAGGCTAAGCCTCCTCAAAAATATTCCGTGTATCACTCATATATATATTATATTGAATAGTCAGCATTCAGCATATTCATATTAATCAAAATCATATTATTTTATGCACCTACCTTCCTTTCAACCTACATTATATAATATAAATTATTAATTAAGATAGAAGGTATTTACAATTTACTGCATTTCATTCATTTCAAGATTTGTGGCAACGCTGCGGTAAGCTTAGAAAGGACGAAAGGTATATTCTCAACGTTCATTATGCCTGCCACACAAAAGCAAACTCACACCACTCAAAAACAGAATACTTTATTGCAGTAGTTAAGCAAAACACATGTAAATGGCAACACGGATGGAACCCAGTTTCGACCAATCACAACTATAAAATTCGCGTGAGATCGAGTCAATTTCGTTGGAAATCGTAATGTGTCGTAATTCGTAATTCGGTAATGGCCGTCAGAAAGAGTTCGCGTATTGTGTAAACATGAGTTTCATTACTGAATCTGAAGTTAATTTCAAAAATTTCAATGGTGACTTAGTGGAATATTTGTTATCCCATAACTTTAGTGCTCTAAGTTATGAGGATAAAGTTTTGATAAAATCAGTGAGACCTACCCCTGAATTGAAAAATTTGGTGCAACGTAACAGAAAACAAAACCGCGGTTTCAATACAAAGAATTACGAGAGGAATCCTTGCCTAACCGGATCACAGGTAAAAAATAAATTATTTTGTTGGCAGTGTTTACTTTTTACTAGTGAAAATGTCTCTGTTTGGGGCCGCTTAGGATTTGACGATTTAAAAAATTTATCACGTTCTTTGGAAAGGCATGAAAAATCCCAGGAACATGTCGTGTCGCGGATCAAATTTAAAATGTTTGGAAAAAAAAACATTATTAATGTTATTGATACAGCACGTGTTCAAGAGTTAGAAAAATACAACGAAAAAGTTAAGGAAAACAGAGAAATATTGGAGAAACTGGTCGACATTATATTATTTTTATGTCGCCAAGATATAGCGATTAGGGGACAAGATGAAACAGACGAATCTAGCAATAAGGGAAATTTTAAGGAACTCCTTGATCTATTTTGCAAATATGACGAAAAGCTGTATAATTTCATTAACAACGCTACAGTTTTCTCCGGAACCTCAAAAACAACCCAAAACGAAATTATAAACTCTGCTTCCTATGTTTTGGAAACTTTTATCGAAAATGAACTTAAAAATGTTAATTTTTTTTCCTGGCAAGTAGATGAGACAACTGACATTAGCTGTAAATCGCAGTTGTCGATAATATGCAGGTTCGTAAAAGATGGAACATTATTTGAGAGATTTTTAGGTTTTCATGATATCAGTTCTGGAAGGTCTGCCAACGATTTATTCGATTTTTTAAATGAGAAATTTTCGAAGTTTAATTTTCAATCTAAACTTATAGCACAAACCTATGACGGCGCAGCGGTTATGGCTGGCCATTTAAACGGTCTACAAACAAAAATTAAATCTGTTGCTCCTCAAGCTATTTTTACACATTGTTATGCACATAACCTGAATTTGGTTTTAAGTAACGCTTGTAGTTCTATTAGGCAAGTTAGAATTTTTTTTTCAAATTTATCTGCATTTTCAACATTTTTTTCGAAATCAACAACGCGCACAAAATTTCTAGATGCAATAGTAGGTAACAGAATTCCAAGTAACGCACCAACTAGGTGGAATTTTACTTCAAGAGCTATCTTTACTATACACAATAATAAGGATAAAATTTTAGAGGCTCTTAATTCTATAGTTGAAAGTGAGGAATTTTTCACCGATAAAGTAACTTTAAATACCGCACGCGGATTAATATCTTACTTACAAGATAAGGAATTTATATATTTTTTAAACATCTTTAGATTAATTTTTGAACAAACAGAAATAGTTTTTCAAATCTTACAGCACAAGTTTTCAGATGTGATTTACTCACGAAATCGGCTCAAGTTTCTTTTGGAGAAAATTTCAGAATTTCGTGCAGAAGTTTATTTCAAAAAACTATTTTCTGTATTTCAAACGACTGATGATACGACTCAATTTAGCCCAAAACGAAAGAAATTCAGTTTCGCAGATATGGAGCTTCACTATAAGCAAATATTTTATGAAATTTTGGATACTATTAGGGTGCAAATAGAAATAAGGTTCTCTGATTTGAAAGAACTGCATTTCTTCGAATTACTCAATAAAAATTTGTTTACCGGATTTTCGGCTAATTTTCCAGATAACCTTTTGGAAAATTTATGTCAAAAATACACTTTTTTTGATAAGGTGGCCCTAAAGAGTGAACTGTGTGTTGTTTATAATGACAATGAAATTTTGGGGCAAAATGAAAATCATGTCATGACTATTAAATACCTTTTTGATAATGATTTGAATCAAGATTTACCCCAAGTTTATAAACTCTTATGTCTAATTGTTTCTATCCCGGTGACATCGGCTTCCGTAGAGCGCTCGTTTTCCACTCTTAAGAGAATTAAAACTTATTTACGAAATTCAATGAGCCAGGATCGTTTGAAAAATATTAGTTTGTTGTCTATTGAAAAGGAATTGGTAAAACTTATGACGAAAGACAAAAAATATTATGAGGATATTATAGATCATTTTGCTAACGTTAAAGATCGCAGAATCCCGCTAATCTTCAAAAATATATAACTTTTTATTTGCTGTCCCACACATATTTTGCACATTTTATTTTTCACAGGTTTTGTTTGTGGTACTAGATACTTTATTACTTAGTATTATACCAAATAATTTGTTGTTCCTTGTAAAAATCTTAAAAGAATTTATTTTTTGTTTGATTTTATGCAAACATTATTTTTTATTTAAGGCTTCTGCCTTGGCATTGGCATCTATGCAGGAATTATAAAAAATAGATGTCTATGCCAAAGAATTTATTTAAATTTTTTTTTTAGGTCTAAATGTATATTTTATTATTTTATTTTATTTTTATTTTGTTTTTCTTTTATGACAAGAATTTTATTTTAATCTATTTTTGGGAGGGTCCTATTTTATTTTTGGCAAGAAAAAACTCTCACCTCCCCGTTGGTTCTTGCTGGGCAACAATTGATTAATTCCTCGAATAAGTAACAAATTCGTTAAGTAGGTAGGTAGGTACCTACCTATTTTGTGATAGAAAAAAAATATGATGAATAGATGAATTGATTAATTGGCTGAGAAGAGTTTTTGTGAATATTATAAATAGGAGTTGTAGGTCAACTCGAAAGTGAAAACAATTTTTTTCCAAACAAATTAATAGCTTAGGGTGCTTGTTTTACTTTGATTCTAAATTATAAGGCGGTTGACCTTGAAATCCTGAAAATTTTCGCCTATGATGTATTTTTTAACACCTCTTGTAGCCTCCTCAAACCAAAACCACTCGAGCCGCCACTGATATATATATATATATATATATATATATATATATATATATATATATATATATATATATATATATATATATATATATGTTGTTCATAATTTAATTCCACATCTTTTGCCACCGGTTGCCGCTCATGCACTCTCCCGCTACTTGCTTCCCCAAAGTTTGGAGATGACAGAAATTAATTCATCCTAATTTTGATGACAAAATTAATTTGGTCTGATGCCAAAATGTAATTTTAAACAATATATATATATATATATATATATATATATATATATATATATATATATATATATATATATATATATATAAATATATATATATATATATATATATATATACATATATCATCTAATATATAAAATTTTAGTGTTAATTAGTTGCCATACTTCTTCGAAACAACTTAACCGATTATTATGAAATTTTATAAGTAAGTATATCGGTCGTAAACTATTTCTCATACCCCTAAGCGATAAGGTTGGTCCACCCCAAACATTTTATTTTCTTATGACGTTGCATTATAAAATACATACCACCCTGAATTTTCAGCCTTCTATCACCAACCCCAGTTTTTAATATCCAGTTCAGTAATTTAACATTTTTAACCCTGATCATAGATTAGTTATTCCTGCCAGGGGTTTACAGGTGTCACTTCTCACAAATTTGACTAATTTTGAATTGGAAGTCCAAGGAATCCTTCCATGAATGAAACGTGAGAAAACAGAAAACAGAAAATTTTTTTCCATCAAAAATTTGATCAAGTATATATAGTTAGATAGATATTCCTCTATATATATATATATATATATATATATATATATATATATATATATATATATATATATATATATATATCTATATATATATATATATATTTATTAATAATAATAATTTTATTTGTTCACCCAAATTAGGTACAATATGATAAACAAGATAACCTTTTAAGTAAATTCTTTAGATAGATATTTGAATAGATACATAGATAGATATATAGATAGAAATAATTTATATGGCAGATCAACCTGTACCAGGTCAGCTAGTATATATATATATATATATATATATATATATACACATAAAGAATTTACTTAAAAGGTTATCTTGTTCATTATAGGGTCATTCCATGTCAAATCAACACACCCATTTCACATCACCATCTTAGATTTCGCTGAAATTTGGAATACTCATTGTGGATTCTGGAACTAAAAAAAAATGCCAAAATTCAAATTTTTATCTCGGACCGTTTCCAAAATATGACTGCGTAAACTTTCAAAATTTCGGCCAAAAACCAAAAAGTTACTTTTTTGAAATTGCTCTAGGAGCTGCCCTAGTGGAGCTAGAGAGCTGGAAGAGGTGTCATTTTGCAGCATTCTTCATGCTCTTTCCAGTGATATATAATATGCCATACGTTATAAGGAAAAAGTTTTTGTCAAAATACAAATTCATATTTTGACTCAATATTTTTCCAAAAAGTACATAATTTAAAATTTTCAAAATTATTCTACAAATAGTTTGTACTATTGTCAATCACCTGGCCAAATATAAAAATGGGATGGAAATGGCTTCTTTGTTAAAAAAAAGTTTAATTGGCACTTGTTTTTCTTCAATACGCTGTTTTGACCAAATTATAATACCTATATATATATATATATATATATATATATATAGAATCATATATTTTGAAAATAATTGGCATTTAAAACCATTTAATCACTGACATAAATAGATAATTCAATAATCAAAATACTTAACAAAATAAAATATTCAACATAAGATATGAAAAACTGTAAATATCAGTAACCTACTGTTAATCACTTGACAAAACTAAAATATCTGGAATGATGATGAGTTTCATTGTTGAAAGAAATTAATGACATTTTTTATTATACGAGCTAGCCTGCATAGCTGAATTTAACTGAATAGGCATTAACAATAATTTTTGAACAACTACATACAAAACACAAATTCACACTTACCTGAGGAAAAATTAATTGAGTTTTAAGTAGCTTTCCCCTGAAAATAATTTTGTTTTTGGGATTTTGGAGAACAGATTCTTCAATATCGGTTGTACCAATATCTGGCGATGAAGTATCAGCAGCAACAAAAAAATTTTACATTTCATTAATGAGATTTTTTTTTCACTTTTGATGTGGCATAAGGCTTAGATGCTATTTTTTATTATCAATTGGGGACTCGCCTAGTTCATAAAGGTATACGTTTAGTGCTTGAACAACCACTGAGCTTGAGATACAGTCTGGGTGTATGTTTGGGACTGTTACTTCTGATGCAGAACAATCTTCATTTTCAGAATTATTATCACCGAGTAGCTCTGCATTTTTCAGCTTGATCACGCCTTGTCTACATTTATCACGTATCATGGAGCCATTAGGTATTTGTGGAAATGATTCCAGCATCCTCACGATATTTCTCTGCTTTTTTTTTTGTCTCTTATAAAATCATTTGATTTTTTCGGAGGGTTACATAGGTATTGAAGAATATATTCTCAAAAATACCAAACATTTTTTTTAGGGATTTTTGTTTTGTATTTAATTATTCAAAAGTTATTGTTAATGCCTATTCTGTTAAATTCAACTATGCAGGCTAGCTTTTATAATAAAAAATGAGCATCATGTCATTAATTTCTTTCAACAATGAAACGCATCATCATCCTGGATATTTTAATTTTGCCAGGTGATTATTATTTATTTATTTATTTAGCTTATGGCATGCCACACATATAGATAACACAGAATTAAAAATTTAGAATACGAGCAAAATAAAATAAAGATGTAAAGTTAACAGTAGGTCACTGATATTTAAAATTTTTCATATCTTATGTGGAATATTTTATTTTGTAGTTTCTTGGAAGTATTTTGATTTTTGAATTATCTATTAATATCAGTATTATATTAAATGCCAATTATTTTCTAAATATATGATTCTTAAGGGTATATAGGTATTATAATTTGGTCAAAACAGCCTATTGAACAAAAACAAGTGCCAATTAAACTTTTTTTTAACAAAGAAGCCATTTCCATCCCATTTTTATATTTGGCCAGGTGATTGACAATAGTACAAACTATTTGTAGAATAATTTTGAAAATTTTAAATTATGTACTTTTTGGAAAAATATTGAGTCAAAATATGAATTTGTATTTTGACAAAAACTTTTTCCTTATAACGTATGGCATATTATATATCACTGGAAAGAGCATAAAGAATGCTGCAAAATGACACCTCTTCCAGCTCTCTAGCTCCACTAGGGCAGCTCCTAGAGCAATTTCAAAAAAGTAACTTTTCGGTTTTTGGCCGAAATTTTGAGAGTTTACGCAGCCATATTTTGAAAACGGTATGCGAAAATTTGCATTTTGGTATTTTTCTTAGTTCCAGCATCCACAATGAGTATTTCAAATTTCACCAAAATCTGAGATGGTGAGGTGAAAATTTAATTAAAAGTGTGTTGATTTGACATGGAACTACCCTATATTGTAATGTGGATGAACAAATAAATATATTATCATTAATATATATATATATATATATATATATATATATATATATATATATATATATATATATATATATATATATATATATATATATATATATATATATATATATTAATAATTTTATTTGTTCATCCACATTACAGTATAATAAACAAGATTTCCTTTTGAGTAAATTCTTTTATGTGAAGGTTTTGCTCTTTCTCTATCGCTTTTCCTTCTTTCTTCGTATATATTTTCCTTTTTTCACCGATACATGCACATTCACAGTATCTTCTCTACTTCTGTTTTAAACATATCCTGCAACAAATTTATTGTTTGTCTCTTGAAGAAGGTCCTTGTATCCACTATATGCATTGGAACGACATCATAAATCTTGCATATTACAATTTATTGTAGTGACGCTGCCCAATTCGTTTCGGTACCTTTGGATTAAAGAAAAGTTTATCTCTGCTCCTTGTATCATGTTTATGAACAGGATGGGAAACATTCATTTGACATGTTTTATAACAATAGATCAACGACCGATGGATGTACAATTTTCTCATATCTAGAACACTATCTTCATAAACTTTATTACTTGGGTACTATTTATTCTTTTTCGACACAATTCGAAGTATATATATATATATATATATATATATATATATATATATATATATATATATATATATATATATATATATAGATATATATATATATATATATATATATATATATATAGCGAATATATATCCAACCTCAAAATTGCCTTGAAAAACCTTGGCCCAGGAGGTTACAGTGCAGTATTCTATTATTTTCGGGGAAAATAAGACTACAAATCCATATATGTGAGACATTCCATCAAGAAAGTAATGAACCTAATTTACAACAAAAAAAACTGGTTCTCGGAACCTTGTATTAATTTTTATCTGAATATACCTATTAAGCTCTTTTGAAAGTAAAACATATTCCTCGACAACAACAACTTAAATAATAAGCATTTCCATCAAAATGTCGAGTTGTAACTAAACAATGTAATGAGCTTTGGCGAATGACCTGTTAAGAGATAACCATGAGATATTTCTTACCAACAAGTTTCAAATAACTGGAATTAATGAGACGTTTAACATTTTGGGGGTCCTGCTTTATCTCCTACTCGTCGGTTATCACGAACCTGTTTTCAACCACTATGATGAATATTTCATGTAGAAAACATTGGAGCGGTTCCAAATATAATTCTACATTAACAGATATTCTTTACGATAGAAAGTAACAAGTGCCAATTGAAGCTGATATATGATAATATCTGAATTTTAAGGATTTGTATTACTTTATACATGGATTATAAAATTAATTCAAGGAAAAAAAATTATATTATTTGCCAATTTGACAACAATATCACATTGAAATGGCGTATTTTAGCCTCTGTTGATTTTAGTGGTATCAGGTTTAGTGCATCAATATATAAAGGTAATCGTCCATAATACTGAATTAAAGGCATTTTACTTAAATTATCGTATGCCGTTGGTTATAATATAGCTGATATTTAAGTCATTCGAGTTCGTTTACCTGAATAATGCCGCCATGTTGATACATGAAATTCTTTCGCAAGGATCTCGCAGATTTCTAGATTCGGCAAGGAAATCGAAATTCCCTGATTTTAAATCAAACTTTCGTTTCTGATGATTTCTGGTGAAGTTATCAAGTGCATACCAAAGAAATCCCGAATAAATATCTCGCTTCGAAAGATGTTATCTCTTCTTTGTTAGGACATTCTCAATAGGATTCGTGTTGGTAAATCGACTATACACAGTCGTTGAAATCTTCTTATCTTGTGACAGCAACAGTAGGACAGAAATATTACCTGTTTGCAGCTCGACCTTGCTTTCAAATTGAAAACAAGAATCGCAGCTGTATTTGCTTTAGACCCTTTGATGACTCACGTCATCACTTCTGTATAATTAGTTCACCATGAAACTGAAATTATCCTTCCGTGACAATAACCTTGAAATAACAATTACGCAAAATTGCAATTAAATAATTATGAGTAGGGAGAAAAGGGGAGCAGCAGAGCTACGTCGTATTTTCCCCTCTTTTGCATTCTCCACCCGCTAAGTCAATCTAGAGGTGCTGTAGAGGGGACCAAAACCTTCAAACCCACGGAAAGACAAGAAATCTCAACATTAAAATGACGGTGGTTAAGGAAAATATTTGAACCACCAAAAGGTACTAACCTAATATTAACTCAAACCACGTAACAAATTTCAACCCTCTAACTCAATATGGAGGAGCTGAGGAGGTGCGCAAAACTTCAACAAAAAAACAAAGAAATATTTTTTTAAAAATGGCAGCGGTTGAGAAAACTTACCAAAAGGCACTTCCCTAATATCATCTTGATCAACGTATACATTTTCAACCCTCTAACTCAATTTAGAGTGAGTTTGGGAGTCATTCACCATCCAAAAATACCTAGGACTGAATTTTGGATATGTAGAACACAATTAATTTCCTCATCTTTTGCTACCGGCTGGGAAAAAATTTCGCTGATGCTCCACGCCACTCCTTTTCACAAAGTTTGGAGATGCCAAAATTGTCATAGAATTTACTTTTTTCACAGTTTGATAATTTTGTTCTGCTTCAAAAATACCAAATTTCAGCTGATCTGGTCTGATGGAAGCCGCTAGAGATATCAAAATGAAAGGGGAGGAAAGAAATATATATATACAACATTCCAAGAAAGCTGGCTATATTAGTGTCATTACCGATAATTCAGCAATTCTTCACACAATGATGTGTTTCGTTTCGATCTTATTAAAGCTCATCAGTACCGCACACTCGGTATAAAGTGATTTGGCAAATTTTTTCTTGTTTCCAACTTAAATTGATTCAGCTGTTTATGAAGACGTCATTGACGTAACCTGGAAGAACCGTAGCAGAGTCGTTTTCCGGACATATGCGTTTGGCTTAATTGACATAATAACGAAAACTAACGGATAAAGCCCTGACACGCGCCTATTTGGAATAAATATAAAAAAGTCAAAAAGTAACCTAGTGAAATATTATTTTAGCTAGTAAAGACTTACCAAAAGCGACCCGACATATGATACTTAGTTAGAAAGGGAAAATACCTAAGTCCATTCCAATCAAACCATAGTTAATTATGATTCCCAATTCATATAAAAATACAACTTCAGTGCACAACTCGAACAGCACTGAATTATAATACAGAAAAAATTGCCTTGTGAATGTAGAAGCTACTATATTGTATTTTACAACCCTGATATTCACATGTGTGTAAAAGTCGAAAAATTGAACTTTTGTTTATTACTCGAAAACAAAAGACCACAGCAAATTTTTCATTTCGCTAGTGAGTTTGTCTTGGAAAAAAAGATCGAGAATGTGATCTTCATTTTTTGTATCTCATACAGTCACCAAATTACCCTATATAAACATCGAAATTTGCCCTCCTGAACAGTACTGATGATATCTAATTAGATCGAAACAGCTGTCTATGTCTCTTGAGTAGAGAAATTTGGTACGTTGCTATTATTCATCATCAGTGTGTGAAGGAATGCGGAATCATCAGTATTGAAACTCATACAGCCCAGCTTTCTTGAAATGTAATTATGTACTTCTCAGTTAGTTCGAGATATGAAATTAGTTCAAACGCATTCGACGTAAAAATTTTTGAGGCGAACTGTTCGACATTTTTAATCGCCATCGAAATGCACAGCAACTATTTTATATAATTTAATTGATGGAAACATTACTGCAACACGCTTAGAAAAATGCCGTTGGAGCGAATAATCGACGCAACGCTAAATACTTAATCTCGAATATCGAGAATTCGGAATGGGAATTAAGTAATCATTTAGATGACATAATACCATATTGCCCATAAAAACGAGTCGTTTACTGATGAAACAAATTGACAGACACGGACAATAATTTCATAGCAATACCACCAGCAGTCGCCAAACGTACAGAGAAAGGAGATAGATTGAATTTTTCTCGGGACTATTGTAGGTTATTATGAGACGAATAATATACACTTGTGGGTTGTGGGCATTGAAAAAACGAATTGTTCGTCGAAGAAGAGGCAACGATTTAATATCAGTAATCAAATGTAACAGTATAAATATTTGTGCTGTGTACGGCATATTTTGGACGTTCGTTAAAGATCAAAGCGCAAAATTTTTAGAACTCGGCATAAATTCGTACCGGTTTCGCGCGGTGAAATGAAACACTTCGTTTAACAATTTAAAATAATTAATATAAGAAATTAAATCTGTTCATTTTATAACTTATTATGTTTCTAGCATTGATGGGGCCGCAGTTTTATGAAAATCAACAGAAAGAATATTTCGTAATGAAAAATCTGTGCTTTATAACTTTCTTGTAAAAAAACATATATATATATATATATATATATATATATATACATATATATATATATATATATATATATATATATATATAAATCACTCGCTCTGTATATATATATATAACATATACATATATATATATATATATATAAATATATATATATATATATATATATATATATATATATATATATACCTATTATGAGCGAGGGTAGTCTTGACTGGTTAGTTTAAATACAAGGGGTTGGGATTTCTTGAGGATGCAGTCAAACACTGGGCTTAAGGTCAAAGAAAACTCTTTGTCATTCATGTCAAGCTTTCGGAATCTTTTTTATTCCTTCATCAGGACAGTTCTACAAAAACATGTGAGGTTAGAATAAAATCAACGTACACAACATGAAACAGGGAGTCTACAATCTACTTACGTAGAAACATTTGTGACAAAATCTATTTTAATATCAATTGTGCTGTACTAGTATCAAATGAAAGATAACAATTTGACAGCTGACACAGTGACCATAGCGAGGCATTGAAACTGAAGTTTGTCAGACTTAAATGTCAGGATACATTTCTGTGGTAAAAATACGAAAAGTTGGCGAAAACGTCCACGTTCCATGTTAAATGTCATTTGGGGAGACTAGAGGTTTCAGTTCTAAGTTCAAAATATAATTGTACATTATGCTTAGATTGTTGAGGTCAGTTCTTTTGTTCATGCTGTTTGTATCTCTTTTTATGAAATACATTTCTTTTAACTAAATTGTCCTCTGTGCATAATACAGATACTTGGTTGTAACGTCACACCGAGGTGATTCTTTAGAAGAGCATGTGCTAAAAAACAAACATGTAATGGATTACATATTTTGCTATTTTTGAAATTCGTATGTAATTCTAGATGAGTTAAATCTATTTTGAATTGTTTTCCCTCAAAATGACTGTATCTACCTTCACGAATGTATGAAGTGTATTTATTTCATCGACTTAAAATAATACAAGTTTTGGTGTTGTGGTCACTGTGCCACAATAGCCATTCATTTAAAAGCATTTAATAAAAATTGTGTTTCAAATTTTTTGCCGTATGAAATCACGAAATATACTTCTCAACAACTGATTAGTATCAACAATATTTCTTTAAAAAAATAGATTATATATATATATATATATATATATATATATATATATATATATATATATATATATATAAATATATATAATATTTATATATATACATATATATAATATTTTTATTGGGATGTCTGTTATTAAAAATAGTTGCAGCTTCCCTATGCGTCATATAATTTTCTCCCACAAACAAATAAATTTCTATTTTTTCTTCACAAGATAATATCGCTACCATTTTTATGTGTCTTATTACTTCTAATGCGTTTTGACATTCACTGTCAAACATATCTTGCTATTAACAAATCAACAAATCATTTTCTTTGTCAGTGCATACTAGATTACATGTAACTAGAGTTAAATTTGCATTGTTATTGTTGACAAAATAAGAAAAAAATGATTTTTTCTGTAAGTGGATGCAATTGCATATTTAAACGTAGTTTTCAGTTCTGAACAACTTCTTTTCTTTAACAATGTTCGATATTTTCAAATATAAAGGTACTTTACTTTCGAGTAAAATTCATATTTTTCGACACACCGCGTATACGACTGAAAAAATTTGATATCTGATGATTGTATTTTAGATTTTAGAACATGCAGAACTTTTTATGAAGAATTACTTTTTTTCCTGAAATGAATAATAAAAAAGTTTTCCATATGGTTCCAACTTAGTGAGACAAACTGTATATATATATATATATATATATATATATATATATATATATATATATATATATATATATATATATATATATATATATATATATATATATATTATAATATATCATAGTATATATATATATATATATATATATATATATATATATATATATACCTATATATAACGTTATACTTAACCTAGAAAAAACTTCAATTCAATTTCTCTTACATTAGCGATATTTAATCTAGATATTCACTATCTTGACCAACCACGAAGAGGAAATGAATTGAGTTACGTCCTCGTCTGCATATTTACCAGAGTGCCTGAGTCTTGCTAGTCAAACGAGTCAAAGACTGTAAACAAGTTAATTCCAATCGAGTTCTCGAAATAATCCCGTATCAGTTCGTTAAAATATCGAATAAGCAAACACAAGCGGTCCGATATGGCTTGGAACAAAATATTTTACCGAATTGGAAATTTGTCAATATTAGATAAATGTTATGCAAATAGAAATGGAACGGAGAACTGAATAAAAATCGGCTGCGATTTCAATATAACAATGAGCGAATGCAACCGCTTCCTAGACTTATCTAGGTTACATTTCACATTTTTACTTAGCATTTGCGCTTTCGGTATCTGCGATCTAGTTGATTGACCTCTTAAACCGCTATATTTGCTGTCCTTGTGAAAAGTAAGGAAAATCCAGTAGAAGTCGTAAAACTAGTGAAAATGGTCTATTTATTTTGACGGACAAGAGCAATAATTTCGGCTACAACATGAAGTAATAAGGTAGCGATTAGTGTGACGGATAAAGTCTTTATTTGACAGGCATAAAATCGCTTCAGCTCCGTTTGTTAAGCCATCTTTACGAGAATATGAAGGGGTATAGTATAATTAAGATACGTGTCCTCAATCTGCCTTTTCCACGAATCCAATTAAGAGGAATCGGAAACAATACGATTGCGTGGTCTCCAACTTGCCTAATCCACCAACCGTACTGCCTCCTGTCAACTCTGAAGTCCCAACCTGCCTACTCTCCAGAGTCAACTGACGTCAGGCCAATGAATTATTCCCCTTCATATTCTCCTGAAGATAGCTGAACAAAAAGAGCCGAAACGTCGGGATTTTCCTAATCTTTTACGCGGTTCATCCCGAGAACCAAGATTTTAACATACTTTCTGAACATATATACCATCTGAATACGTCATTTCAGCTTCTACATATGAATGATAAATAAAGGTTTCATGCTCATAGAAAAATGGATCGCTTATAAGAGTTGCTTCACGTTACGCCCACCGCCTGCAATTCTCAGAACCGACACCATTTGAAGTGAAAGTTGCCTCATCAGAAAAAGCTTATTTTTAGCACAATCACGATTACCTTTTCGCATTTAGTGGTACCGCACGGCAATCCAATCGGTCTGCTCAACTTCTGCTATCCAGAACTGACGAAATGGCTGCGTTAACAAATATAAATTTCCCAAAAAACGACGTGTATCTTCAAAAACTTGTTAATTCTTCAATTATTTATAATATATTGATACATTTCGAAATATTGAGTTTTGTAGATCTGAACATGGCTAGTTCTAGATTCCATTTTTCGAGAGAAAAGCTTTCTTCAATTAAATTAGTCACATCAAATCGATTGAATTCGGTTTTTCATTTCATAAGGTAACAAGAATTTTTTTGCTATAATAAGTAATTATACATCTGATAGTGACAAGTTTATGTACAAGTATTTTGAAATTCAAATTTCACGGTATCAGGGTATGTAGATTGATATAGTAACACTTCTTTCCATACTATAGTTCAAGTTTTTATATTTATTAACATAAATATATTATTAAAGGCACATTAGCAAAGGATTTACGAACTGACAATTCCGCGCAATTCAAAATAAATTAGATATCTTTTACCAAAAGTACGTTTAAAAATAATCGTTAGTAAAAGTTTCACATAGGTACATTATCATTTTAATAAAATATTGAAATCATGAACGATCGAAAAATTTCCAACAGAAATTTTGAAGCTCCTTATCGGAAACTGTTTGTTAGTTTGAAGGTTATAAATTATATGAACGTCAGAAAAGTATCTACAGATAAAAATTTAAATTAACTCTCACAGGGACCACCTCTGATTTTAAAGGTCAGGTGTCCAGTATTCGCTTTGAAATTTCAAAATATTTTTAAAATGAAAAATTATTATTTCTTTCGCATTTTGATTGAATGTAAATATATCACACTCTCGTTTTGCACGTATGAATGACAGATTGTTTGTTTGCTTATATGTTTGAGTGCTTCTCATAGAGTTGACAGAACTTATCATTGAATTGATTAAATCAATTGTTGAAACAAGGTTGAAAACAATGAGGAGAGCTTTAGATCTTTTGAATATGTTCAGTTGAATATTTACTTCTTGGTTATTATTTATATATCCTTATAATATAAAATATTCAACTACGTGAGTTAAAATAAGTCAGGTTCACGTAGGGAAAAGTTTGCTTTTTTGGAATACAAGTTGTAATTGTAAATTGTATATATATATATATATATATATATATATATATATATATATATATATATATATATATATATCTTATATATAAAATTCTCGATGTCACATATGTTCGTTCATAACTCCTCCGAAACGGCTTGACCGATTCTCATGAATTTTGTGAGGGCTATTGGAGATAGGTCTTGCAGAATCGTGCCAACATCTATTTATTCGAATTGTTGTTGCCTGTGAACTATTTCTAATCTCTTGAAAATTATTAGCAATAACAGGCTTGTTGAATCTTAAAAAACTCGATTTTATTAAAAAAAAAAAAGTTTTGATAAAGCCACGAATGTCGTGGCGAAACGTCAACTTTTTAATAAAATCGAGTATTTTAAGATTCAACAAGCCTGTTATTGCTAATAATTTTCAAGAGATTATATATATTTATTTATATATATATATATATATATATATATATATATATATATATATATATATATATATATATATATATATATATTTTCATTTTTATTTTTTTTTCATCGTCGATGTTTGTGCAATAATAGTTTTTACGAGGTGAAAAAAATTTATCATAGAATTTTTTACGTTTCGTCACGAAATTCGTGACTTTTTCGAATAATTTACCAGAGAAATCTTTTTTTGATAATAAACCACTTTTAAAAATTTGAGCAATGTTCAGATTTTCAAAATGTTATCAATATCAGAGTAATTCTGCTCTAATAAATATATTACTATAATATAAGAATATAATATATAGAAGAGGAAACTAGGTACGTAGGAGTGTGATATTTGGCATTGTTAAATAAAATTCCACTATGTGTAACAAATAAATAAAAATGAACTTTCTGAAAAAATAAGTGTCGTAGAAAGACTACACTGTCGCATTCGCCATTTTATAGAATCATCATTTACTACCATTCTACCAAAATATTAAAACTTAAAAAAATTATATTAGGCTGCACTCTCCATAATATATATATATATATATATATATATATATATATATATATATATATATATATATATATATATATATATACAGTGGACCCCCGGTAATCCGACAAACGTTTTGAAGGGCGTGTCGGACTATCGAATTTGTCGATTATAGAGTACTGCCTAAGACCGCCTATATTCCGGAATTTTTTGAAAAAAGAGTACATTGTAATCCGACAAATTACAGATCAAAAATGATAAGATTCTATCTGAAATTACAAATCATAATATATTACATACCTATGTATGTCGAATTTAGTAAATTAAACACCACAATAGACAGCTTACGTTTTCATTATAAAATTAAACCTTAATTAATGCTATAGAACTTACAGAAAATAAAAACTAAATTTCACAATATGAAATAATTGTATACAAACAAATGCATAATCAAAAACTAAGAATAAAAATCAAATTTTGAAGTATGAAAATATTCATCAATTTTTTTCGCAAAATTATGCATGTGAACTTACATTCAATAATGATAGGCATGTCGGATTACAGGGGGCGCCGGATTAGACAGGGGCCCACTGTATGTATATATATATATATATATATATATATATATATATATATATATTTATATATATATATATATATATATATATATATATATATATATATACACACACACACACACTGTGGGCCAAAATTATTTGGAAAAATTATTTTTTAATCTGCCGGATTTTGGTGAAATTTTTTGTAGAAAAATTATCTAATCAATATGTACAGGGAGAGCCAAGTAAGAAGCAATATTTTTAATCATTGCTTTTGGGGCTGTTGCAAAATTAAGTTTTTTACTCTAAAACTACAAATATTATTCGAAAATATTGAGAAACTATCGGAAAAGAATCTATAAAAAAATGTTCCGAAAAACTTCAGGTTTTATATTTAAAAAGTATTTTTTTCGAAAACTCTGTTTAATATAATATTAACATACAGCGTAATAGGGTTTTATCAAATAACAAATTAACAGAGCGAAAATATGAAATAAAAATATTTTTCTATAATTTTACAAGAACTTATTGTGAATATGACCTCCTTGATTATGTACAACAGCTTGAAGTCTTCGGCGCCATTGTCCAATTGACTAATTTATAATTTCTTGACTATATTGATGCCAACAGTAAACTATTCTGTCTTTAAGCTGATCAATAGTATTGATGCGAGTGTTCTCATAAACTTTTTCTCCTAATGTTCCCCAAATGTTATAATCAACAGGGTTTAACTCCGGACAATTTTCCTGCAGATATCTTAAAGTACTTCTTGACGTATGGCTAGGTGCGCCATCTTGCTGGAATGTGTAGTTAATAAATTTCAGTTTTTCCTAGCACCGATACAGCCAAAGAAACCATAACTGATTTAGAAAAATGATCTCTGGGAACCAGAAGATGTTCCAGTGGTATTTCCGATTTTTTTTTGTACATTAGAATATACCCTGTTGTTCTGAGGATTTTTTGGTTGGCGCAGACAAAAAACTTTTTCATCTGAGAACCAAATTTTTGCAATATCTTCGCGTCGCCTGAATCTTCTTAACAATGCTTGACATCTGTCTACTTTTTTATTTCTAACATCATTTGAAAATTTGTGACAGTATATTTTATCAAACGGTCGAGTTTAAATCAATTTGAATAATTCTTTTTACCGACGATCTTTCAATAGTAGTAGTTTTTGTTATTTTCCTTGAACTGACTGTATTTCTGGTTTCGACAGCATCAAGAATTTATACACTGTCAAAATACTAATATTTACAAACTGTTGTCAAGGGATCCAACAGCAATTTTTTTCACAAATAATTCGACAGTGTCTCTGTTAATTTTTCATTTAATAAAACCCTATTACGCTGTAATGAGTTTTCGAAAAATATACTTTTTAAATACAAAACCTAAAGTTTTTCGAAATATTTTTTTATAGCTTTTTTTCCGATAGTTTCTTAATATTTTCAAAAAATATTTGTAGTTTTAGAGTAAAAAATTCAATTTTGCAACAGCCCCAAAAGCAATGATTAAAAATATTGCTTCTTACTTGGCTCCCTCTGTATATTTTGATTATATAATTTTTCGACAATTAAGAAAAGGTATTCCTAATATTCACACAAAATTTCACCAAAATCCGGCAGATTAAAAAATAATTATTCAGAGACAAATTGGGTTCCAAATAAATTTGGCCCACAGTGTATATATAAATATAATACATATATATATATATATATATATATATATATATATATATATATATATATATATATATATATATATATATATATTATATATTTTATATATAAATATATATATATATATATATATATATATATATATATAATATATATATATATATATATAATATATATATATATATATATATATATATATATATATACTTATATATAAATATATATATATAATATATATATATATATATATATAATATATATATATATATATATATATATATATAATATATATAAATATATATATATATATATATATATATATACAACGAACCATATTAGGACCTATATTGTTTGTTATATATATTGATGACTTACCGGACGTTTTCTATGAAGTTTTGTGGTTTCAGAGCGAACCTGAACTTCATCCACCTAAGTAGTGCCCATTTAACAGAGATTTCAAAAACACGAAATATAACTACTGAACACATATCACTGAAAGAAGAAATTATAGAAACTTATTTATATGCTGATGACGCTAATGTTGTAATATCAGGCCAGTATATTGAAGCTGTCATCTACAATTTGAAAACATCAATGGCAATAATTGAGAAATGGTGCATTGATAATGGTTTGATTCTCAATGGAAATGAAACAAATGTTTTAATGTTTTCAACTAATCGTTCAAACAAAGCATTGCCTGAGACTATTACTTTTGACAGTGGAAAAGTTGAAACAAGCTCTTGTGCTAAATTATTAGGTATATTTATTGAGAATAATCTTGGTTGGGGAGTGCATTGTGAATCAGTAACAAGGAAACTCCATAAAATTATATAAACACTGAAAGGTATTAGAAATAGAATAGACATGGACACCTTGAAGATTGTATACTTTGCAAATTTGCAATCAATTTCTGGGGGGGAAGAAGACAGCAAGCTGAACAGGTGTTTATCACTCAAAAACTGGCTATGAGAATAATGTTTTCTATGAAATGTAGAGGTACTTTCAAAAGACATAATATTCTAACTGTGCCTGGTCTGTATATCTATAAAATTTTGTTATTTTTATTCAAGAATAATTCGTATTATCAAAATTATAGAAATTTGAATGCGACCAGGAGAGTAGTTGAATATTTTTTACCTATTCACATACTATCTAGTACCGAGCGAAATAGTCTCTATATGAGTATGAAGCTGTTTAACTATTTGCCGAGAAAAATAAGAAATATGAAGAAAATCAGACCTTTCAAGAAGGAATTAATCACAATGTTAGTACAATGTGAACCAATGAGTTCATAGACTTTTGTCGTGTATACAGAATGGAGTAGGGTGTATTTTATGACTATTGTAATGTGAATTTTTTGACTTGTTTTCATTTTGTTATACACAATTCTGGAAATAAATACCTATTATATATATAATTATATATATATATATATATATATATATATATATATATATAAGTATATTATTGTCACCCGGAAGATAACGAGAATAAAATTTCCTAGGAAATTTATAAACTTTCGGAGAATTCTAAACGAGAGTAAATTGTATTTATTTTACGCCAACATATTCGCCAAATTTTTCAATTTGCGACGTCTCGTACAGCACTAAAGTATATAAACTAACGGATATCCATTCGTAGATTCTAATACGGTCGACCAATCACAGAAGAGCTTTTAATTTTACGCTTTTCTTTTAAATACGGCAAATAACAACACTGCTCCTCTGGATTGGTCGATGTTGACCAGTGGCAAAGCTTGTGTCCACCTTAGACTTAGGTTACAATCAGACTTGCCAAACTATAAATTATCAGTTCGATTACCTACCTACCTACACTTTTACTTTTAAAACTAGGTAGGTTCCTATAATACAGGGTTAATTTTTTACATTAATTATGCTAATGAGCCTACTTCACTCACCAAAAATTAAAAACACAGAATTAATGTTCTACGATATTATATATATTATATAATATATATATATATATATATATATATATATGATATATATAATTATATTATATATATTATATATATATATATATATATATATATATATATATATATATATATATATAATAATGTATATATATATATATATATGTATATATATATATATATATATATATATGTATATGAATATGTTTTAGATATCGATTTTGCAATAGTTTTATTATTGGATTGCGAATAATATTTCTCAATTGAACAGCACAAAATTTTAGCTTCAACCTTTGAATATTCGAAAGGTTGTTGAATTTTTGATCTTCACGAATTGACACAAATGCGTTTTGGATCTCGTGGATATTGCAACGCCGAAGGCGAACATGTTATTCAATACTCTCTAAAATATGTGATATCAGTTACATGTGTATATTACCTTTCTAATATGCATATGGGTCGATAAACAACAATATTATTATCTCCATTTTCTTCACTTCAAAAATGCTATTACAGAATCCGAGACTAGCGAGTCTTATTAGAAGCTTAGAAAAATATCGGCAAAAGGCGGCGTCATCTTGAATTTATGTATGAAGTATTAAATATTTCATGATATGGATTTATATCAAGAGCTAACAACAGTTGAGCATGCAAAAATTTCTGAAAGAAACTTTTCTTTCGATTGTTGTCAAGAGGTAGTAGGATTGTGGTAACTTGCATGTTGCCAGCCGGGAGGCGGCTTGATTAGGTTGCGTCGCCACTCGCTGTAGAGTAGGCCGTAATTCGGCAATTATAGAATTGATATCAAATTGTTTCGATTACACACTTCTATTACTCTATTCATAAAAAAATTTTCGAAACAATAATTGTTTTCCTGGAAAACGTGATCAAAGTTGAGGATTGCTAGCAAACTGCTCCGAGAGGCTTCAAAATCCATATGTTATGTCAATTAAGGCCGCAATTCGCCAAAAATCAATCGTAGGAAACTTAAATTGGTATCAAATCATTTAGATTATAGTTTTCTACAAATCAATTTTAACAACATTTTTCGAAGAAATGTTTTTTATAAATATCAGTCGAAGCGAGCGATATGTAGTTATGGACCAGGAACGTGGTTTCTATATTGATTTTTGTCCAGGGGGTGTAGGAGTGTGGGAAAATTCATGTCTTCAGATGGCAATGTTGTGCAATCAGGCGAAAAGAGGTGGAAAGGTCACTCCGAAAATCTGCACTAAATCGGCAACAGTCAGCCGTAGGAAGCTAAAATTGGTCTCAAATTGTACAGATTTTAGTTAAGGACCGACCGATAGAGAAATTATGGCCGATAACGATATATCGGCCATTCGTTTATTTGCGTACGGTGTCGCCCGGGGAAATCCACCATGGCTGCACGTGGTGCGCTATCGTCATTCGTTTATGCAGGGTCCAAACTTTGTGTGGCGTGGTGTAGTCCGCGTGGTGTTATTTTAAAAGTATAGAATGACGTAAAGGCCAATTTGTTTCTGCTTGAACTACATCATAGGAAGTGCAATCTAAGCCATCGAATAAATGTTACGAGTTAAAGACAAGTCCATTATGGGAGTATTTTGAGATAATAGTAAAGCACGATGAGAAAAATGAAAGTGCAGTTTGTAAAATTTACAAAATATCGGTTTCATCGCGTGGCAAAGGAAAAACAGCCTTTCTGCAAAAGCTTGAAGTGTAGTGCTAGCAACAAGTTTTTTCCGAGGCTGGTAATGTTTACGATGGGGCAGATATCGTATTTTTTTTGCATCATAATTTACCGTTAAATTTTCAATATTGAAATACTCGTTGAAATGCCTATTTTTGAGTTGACTCAAATGTTTTTTTTTAAATTCTTCTGTGTACATGTTACAGTTTTATTCAATTACTTTTTCGAGCCAAAAGATGTTAGGTCTCGTATTTAAATTTTAATTTATTTAAAGTTCATTGTTTTTCCGGAAAACGTGGTCAAAGGTGAAAAGCACTTTCTTATTGTTGAATTAACGATTTTGGAGCCCTTTCGCTTGAGTTAGTTTTTTAACAGTATAATAACAGAGAACTAAAATTCTGATAATTTGAGACCAATTTCAGCTTTTTTCAACTGACTTTCCACTCCCCTCCCGCCTAACTGTACCATATTCTCGTGTCTGGTAAAATGGATTTTCCCATATTCCTACACGCTCTGGACAACAACCAAAGTATTTAAGGTCTGGCGGGAAGCTCGATTCCAATTAGAATACTTCTACATTTTCTATTCCGGCACAATTATCGTACCTGAAGTTATAGAGTTTCGATTCGTCATTAAACCCTAACGAGCATTTGATTAGACCACTTAATGGCGATTTACTTTTCAAGGCGAGGACACGGAAAACGAGGCACCTGTGCCGATGTTACGCTTGAACGAAACAGAAAAATTAAATGCTCGATTCGAACGTCGGTCCTTCGTATATATCCGAGCGATATAACTTTAACTTGTGAATGTAATTATTATACTTGAAAGTTGATCTGAAAAGTACTCATAAAAGTAGGATTTTCCACTCTGGGGCCGATTCAAGTGATCAGCCGGTCAATCGCACCTATTTCCTTTCATCGAGACTTCTAGAGGTCCGTCTAGACTTCTAGTGGTCCATATGGATTTCTAGTGGTCCATCTAGACTTCTAGTGGTCCGTCTAGAATTCTAGTAGCCCATCTAGACTTCTAGTAGTCTATATAGACTTCTAGTGGTCCATATAGACTTCTATTGGTCCATCTTGACTTCTAGAGGTCCGTCTAGACTTCTAGTGGTCCATAGGGATTTCTAGTGGTCCATCTAGACTTCTAGTGCTCTGTCTAGAATTCCAGTGATCCATCTCGACTTCTAGAGGTTAATCTAGACTTCTAGAGATCGTGCAACATAGAAAATCTACCATTTGAAGGACTCTCTATCCTAAGGAAAGGGTCGGATGACCAAGTGTAACACATCACTATAAAACGGTGTGTATACCATTAGGATTTACATCTCCTAGATTATAGGTGCCACATAGGCAGATTAGTAAGTTTTTGGGTTTCAGAAAACTAAGAAATTCTCATTGAAGAGGGAAGTTCAAAAACAATAATTGTTTACTATTTCAAGTAAGAAAGCGCTGTAGGTTATACATGTATCGAACTTCACAACATGTAATTGTCTGTTTATTCGATTTAACTTTCAGCTTTTTGGTGTTAGCTGATACGTTTTCGCCTCTAGAGACTCAAACGAACTGGAATGTATGTTTTACTTGATATATTTTGTCCGTATAATATCATGTATGCGAATTCCTAGAATATGAAATGTCACTATTATTTAAAATGTAAATTATATGGATATACTGTTCGTATTGCATGAAAATAAGAATATATGACTCAACGAAGACTATTAGGAATGGTTAATACTAACAATAATTTATAACTATATGTACTTTCAATTAGAACAATGTATGGAAAAATGCATTCAAAGCTTTCAAAATATATAATGATCAAAATATATTTTGCAGCCACAAGGATCCGATTAGGAATTCTCGTGGTATTTTCGACAACGGGATTTGGATAATTTAGATATGTTCTTGAATACGAGACAGGTAAAATTAATATCGATAGTGCCTAAACAATTCTTTTTGGTTTAGGAAGTGAGCCCTTTGAGAAAAAATAATTAAACACGGTACCTGACACTTTATTATTTACTGACAATTTAAGTTCTCGATGCAATTAACCTTGTTGCTTCCGCTCAATGTCGAGAATAAATAACTACCATGGAGTAAAACTCATCATGTTGTTGAAAGTAAGTACCATTATCCATTTGAACGCTTTATTAATGCGTCCCAAGAATCTGAAATGAAAATCGAAAACAGTGTGTAGGTACAATTTCATTTTATATAAAACTATGTGCAATATCTTATTATCGGTGCAATAATTCTGCTTTCTACTTTCGAATGTCAGCCTTCGTAGAAAAAACTATATGCAGTATATCTACCTTATTCATAAATTGAAAAATCACTAAGTATAAATGGCTTTGACGAGATACAATTCCTTTGTAATGTAAACTGAACCAAATTCCGCGATAATAACCGAAATTGCTGCCATAAACCGTCCCAAAGAAGTTGTAAATATATCAAAAATGAAGCAACAGTAGCAAACCGCCGACGACGTTGCCAAATGTTCGTTCTGCAAGTGTACGAAACTAAGGTCTAAGGAAGGTAACAATAGCGAAGGTTAGTTACGTTGAACCTATCGATGCACCGGGATTCTTTGACACAGAGGGACCTTTTGAACGATAAAAGAATGAGCAGATGTTCATCGCCGCCCCAGGGGTTAATCACCTGATTTCGGTCCTTCTTAGGCTCGAGCCGGGAGAAAATCGAAGTCTTGTCGCATGAGAAACTGAAGCGATCCAGGCAGCAGCGGAGAGGCTGGGGCCGCGTCCGACCGATTCTGCCTGCCTGTTTTGGGGTTTCTCACACCTGTCGGTTCCAGATTTCGTGCCCATTCACTTGTTTTTGCTTTTTGTCTGACGACCGGCATCTGTTTACTCGGCCCGATCTCGATACAATGACCCGGTACTCGATGAACACGGCAAGATAGACTCCGATTCGAGGAAATAGGCGTTATACGCTTATATTATGTACTCGGACATTTTTGAAGAATTTGATTCTGTTTGAATTTTTATCAATCTTCGATATTTTTATTACAGCGTAAAAATGCTTTCGGTACAAATAATAGTTATTTATATACCAAGTGCGTTATATAGATGCTTACGCCCCGAGGGATGAATGTTGTAAGGATCTAGTAACGCACGCGGTGCATACAAGATTTTATTTTTCACGAAAAAATTATTATATTATGATGAAAAAGCAATTTTAAAATCGTTTCATTGCTCCTCTCCATTTTCCTATATGCCATAGTAGGCATGTCATTTGTTGATATTTTGACGTTTGTGAATACTTTTGTCATCATATTTAGTGAATGTCATTGCTGCTTTCTTTGTGTAGCCTTATAGAAATAATGAAAATGAAAATGAATTTACCCAAGAATATAATAGAAAATGCAGCCAAAGCTGCGAATAATTAATTGCCGGAGAAATCCAGAGTCGTATACGACAAGGATTATGAAGTATTTAATCAATGAAATTTGCTTCATTTCTCCTAGTACAATAAGCATGCGTTTTGAATCCATTATGCCCGCAAATGCGGGCGTAATGGCCTAGGGCATAATGAGTGTGTTTATAGCGTATCCAAGGTGTAACAAGTGAAAAATAAAAAAACTTAACAATTCAACAATTGTTAATGTTCTGTTTGAAAATTCGTGAGTTTGTCCAATTACCTTCTTTGTAAATAAAGTTCTTCAATATTATCTACGTTTTTATGAAATATAGGTACTTGCGGTCCGAAGTATATGAAAAACTTGGTTCTTGGGATAAACAGCGTTAAAATTTTGAAAAATCTCGACGTCTCGGCTTCTTTTGCGACGTCATCATGAGAAGGAGGTAAGGGGTAATTCAGGTACGTTCAATCTACCGAGGTACTCCACGAACCGAATTGCTTCCTGTTAACTCCTCAGAATCAAATTTTTCACACACACACACACACACACACACACACACACACACACACACACACACACACACACACACACACACACACACACACACACACACACACACACACACATATATATATATATATGTATGTGTGTGTGTGTGTGTGCGTGTAAATCAAATTCATCAATAACTTTGGAAATTATCAGAAAACTTTCCAAGGGAGCTGGTTATACGTATTCCGCGACAAGAATTCTACATTCACAATCCAACAGTGAATTATACAAATCACCCTGACTCGAAATATGCATACAGCTGTTTCGATCTCATTAGGTCTCATCAGTGCAGCTTATTTGACTCGGAGTGAATTAACAAATTTCTAATTGTGCCTCAATACAAATCGCGGTCGGGACTATTACCTGGATAACAATCCAGAGTGCCCTTCACAAAGGATTATGGAAACCAACAATTTCCCCCCTTAGATCGAAAATGCAGAATTCCGTCGCGAGAATACATATTTCCTGACATGAAATGTCTACTCTACAACTGTGGCGTAAGTGGTTCAAAGCACGCTAACTTATCGTTTTAAGAACTCTGGACATACTCACGAGAGTGCGCTCCATAAATAATTTTCGCGACATTCAAAATCAAATCATGTAAAATATACAAATTGATCATGGTCAATCTAATATACTACATAAAGTGAACAAGAAAAATTCACTTATATAAAGTTAGCACTACCACATGCGAGATGAAAGGTGGCATAATGTGATTAATTTGTCGTGCAAAAAAAAATTTGTCGCGAATATTTTTTTTTAAACCAAATGTAGTGCTAACTTGATTATCAAGTTAGCACTACCACCTCTGGAAAACGGTCTTCCAATGATCGGACAAATTTCGCATCTGGTGCATAATTTGTCGCTTTTCTGTCGTGATTTCGTCGTGCAAAAAAATAATTTGTCGCAATTTTTTTCCTTGAATCGATGATAATGCTAATTTGGTATCAAGTTAGCACTACCAACCATCTGCTAATATTCTGATCAAAGTCTCGTCTCGTGCATAATTTGTCGTCTTCTTGTCGTGATTTCGTAGTGCAAAAATTAAATATGCCGCGAAATTTTTTTTCATAAACATAATGGTAGTGCTAACTTGATATTAAGTTAGCACTACCACGTCTTGAAAACGGTCTTCCGATGATCGGACAAATGTCGCATCTGGTGCATAATTTGTCGCTTTTTTGTCGAGCAAAAAAAAATTTTGTCGCGAAATTATTTTTCCATAAATCGATGATAGTGCTAACTTGATATCAAGTTGCACTACCAACCATCTTCTGATATTCTGATGAAAGTCAGAGTTATGATTCAAATATGCAAAAAACAATGAAAACGCAGTGTTTCTCAAGTCATAATTATAATTATTATATTAATTAACTTAAAAAACAGTGCTTAATGGAAAATAATAAATTTAATTAATTCATCTTTTTTTCTATATTCTATGTTTTTTTTTTCAGTCACCATGCCTACTAAATGTAATCTATTAAATTTCTAATAAAAATTCGCCGATTGAAAATGAGAAATGTGGCCGCTGCTGAATTAATTACTGTACAATATTGGGGATGTTATATTTTTATTTCGATAGTAGTACCATAAAAAATTTGTCAAAGTTACATTGTGAAATTATATTGTACGAATTATGTATTTAATATCAACAAATATGGATAATATTTGAATGAAAAATCGTATATCCTACATGTAGCGCTATATTTGTTTCCCCACGTCATGAAAAATAATTTTTAAATCATTGAGGTCACTGTTATAAATACATTTTCGAATTCAAAATTTACAATTTGTTGGACAAGGTTATTGGTCGCAAGGTAAGAAAAATACACCTTAGTTTCATATATTTAGAAAAATCTACTAAGTTGACGCAATTTCGTTCAATTAATTTATAATATAAAAAATAATGTAAATATGGATTCTAGAGAACTTTAACCAGGGTTGCAAAAAACATGTATTTTTTAGTTTTATAAAAAACACATGTTTTTTTAAAGCGTTTTTTTGTTTCATACCTACATGGTTTTTATTGTTTTGACAAAAAAACGACGAATTATGCGCGAGACGAGATTTTTATCAGAATATAAGAAGATGGTTGGTAGTGCAACTTGATATCAAGTTAGCAGTATCATCCATTTATGGAAAAATAATTTTGCGACAAAATTTTTTTTGCACGACAAAATCACGACAAAATCACGACAAAATAGAGACAAATTATGCACCAGATGCGACATTTGTCCGATCATCGAACGACCGTTTTCAAGAGGTGGTAGTGCTAACTTAAGATTAAGTTAGCACTACCATTATGTTTATAAAAAAAAATTTCGCGACATATTTTATTTTTACACGACGAAATCACGACAAAAAAACGACAAATTATGCGCGAGACGAGACTTTCATCAGAATATCAGAAGATGGTTGGTAGTGCTAACTTGATACCAAATTAGTATCATCGATTTAAGGAAAAAAAAATTTGCGACTAAATTTTTTTTTGCACAACAAAATCACGACTAAAAAACCAACAAATTATGCACGAGATGCGACATTTGTCCGATCATTGGAAGACCGTTTTCCAGAGGTGGTAGTGCTAACTTAATATCAATTTGGCACTACCATTGGTTTCAAAAAAAAAATATATCGCGACAAATTTTTTTTGCACGACAAAAAAGCGACAAATTAATCACATTATGCCACCTTTCATTTCGCATGTGGTAGTGCTAACTTCATATATATGAAAAATTCTTCGATAACTCAAAAATATAACATATTATATTACATACCTACATAACCACCAGCTCCCTTGAAAAGTTGTTTGATAATTATTTAAATTATTGAAGAATTTTCCTTGTTGACTTTATTTATTATATTAAATTGACCATGGTCAACTTGTATATTTTTTATGATTTGATTTCGAATATAGCGAATATCGCGACAAGTATTCATTGAACGCACTGTCGAGAGAAGTTTTCATGGAAAGGGAAGATTTTACGAATGAACTGCTAAAGTTTCGTCACAAATTTGTAATGTTTTTCAAAATATTATAAGAAACAAGATGCAATATTTCGATTAATTCTCTTCTTGCCATGAAATTGTTGAATAATAGAGAAAAACTTAAAAAAAGAAATATAAGAAATTCTAGGAATATTTACTCTATCAAAGCAAAAATCGTGAATTAGATAATTTTCGAAAATTCATAAGCCCATCATGCATATGAAAAAATTAAAAAAATTATCAAAAGATAAAAAAATCGGTTACCAGCATTGAAAAGGGTAGTGGAAAATTTGTTTCCAACTTATTCGGTGTTTACGTTTACAATTGTATAATGATTATTTCGAGACAAATCTAAATAGTTAAGCAATATGCAAATATAAATTCAAGATACAATTAACAGTTTTCGCTTGAATATTTTCTCAACTCACGTGTCAGAAATCTTTGTTGCAAATTATTCCAGTAAGTATGTATTGGAGACAATCAACCACAACCACTCAGAGTTGACCGACCGTGACATTAGTAACGGAATAAATTTTATATTTAAATTTGAGCGATTTCGAATTCAGATATAATCAAGACATAATTCAATTTCAACCTCTGATATAATAACCAATTTAACAGCGGGCTAATTGCTAAATTGGCAATACAATGTAAAATCTAAACTTTTCGAGCAATATAGTAAGTCCGTAGTCTACGGAGTATTAGAAATTACACAGAATCTTAATACACAAATATATTCTATATTTCCTTGTTAAAACTAATTATAAAATAAATACTTATAAAGTAGTTGATCTAGGTATATCAAATACCAATAATTCAAAGCTGAACATGAATACTAAACGGTCGAAATATAATCAGAACATTTAATGAATGTATTATGAAAACAACATTTTCATAATGAATCCTACTTTGAAGATTATAAAAGAGATTTCAAGTGCCAAAGAACTATATTCTGCAAATTTATTTCGAACATGCTTATTATGAAAATCAACTAGAGAGGTAAACGAAAAATATGTTTGTATTTTAAAATTTTATGTTATTTCAGATATTCTATCTAATTTTTTAAGAAAAATTAATCGTGCTCTGAGTGAGATACAATAAAAAAAAAGTCCAATAATTAGATGGGCGCAACTGTGCCAAAAATTTATTCTAAAAGACAAGAGGTGTCGTCAGACATGCGGTTAAAAGTAAGCTTCTTTTGCTATATATCATTATGTAATTATGTATTGAATAACATCCTTAATGAGATGGACTAACAACGCTTTTAGGGCATTGTTCAATGTAACATATTTTCTGATAACAATAATAACATGAAAGCATATACTTAATGGAAACAATGAATATAAACTACTATTTCGCATATATTATACGAATTTATATATATATATATATATATATATATATATATATATATATATATATATATATATATATATATATATATATATATATATATATATATATATATATATATATATATATATATATATATATATATAATATATTAAATAAGTAATGAAACACTTGTCCAAAAATCACAAACTATAAACTTTAATGATCGACTAGTACCATGTCGGTTGTCACTGTGGGCCAAACTGGACGCTTTTAAAGGGAAAATCCTGTTTTCGAACAAGATAGATGAAAACTGACGCTGTATCTGAGGCTCAATTTACGACAAACCTAATGGTGAAAACCCCATATCGAAATCTATCATCGTTTCTAAATTACAGCATGTTTCGAAAATGTGTATTTTCGAGAAGTTGCTGTAACTTTTTTCCTGCCAAAAAAATTTTTGTTTGTGTGAACATATATCCAAAGCACTTTTTTACCCAAATTCAATGGTTCAGCGGTAATTTATTTTTTGAAATCATATATCAATAGTTATTAACGGAAAATTAATTGTTTTTGAATAAGACAACATGCTTATTTCAATAGAACTGAAATTACTATTTCAAATATCTAGGAAACTTAATTTTTGCTAGAGGGACCTTTGAATGCAGAGCTTTTAGGTTTTTTCATGTAGACTTCGGAAACTCACACTTTGAACAAGTAGAATTTGGACGTAAATATTTACTGTCTGTTTTATAGCGGCGTCCAAAGCCTACTTGTTCAAAGTCTATATGAAAAAACCTTAAAGTTTACTCACAGTGTACAGCCCTGTAGAAGTCGACTGTATAAACCTTTTCAAGTGTGTGATCTATTATCGGTTTCAGTCAACAAGTAGTTATATTTTAATTATTTATGCTTCAACATAAAAAATATCAATGCAGACTTCCGTATAGTCTCAAACAGGTATAATCAGTCATCTAGGTCCAATTTTGACAATAATTTTATTTTTTTTTAGCGCGAGCGGAATTTATTAACGTCCACTACGTATCTATAATAAAAGCAAAATATATTCTATTATATTCGAATAATTTGCATTAATATATGCGTGAAATAAAATAACTGTTCGCTCGTTGTTTTTCTAAAAACCGCTTGAGTTCTCATTTACTACTTTATTGGAACTTGACACCGTTCATGTAGTCTGGTCAACAAGTGCTTTTTTGTTCAACTTTTTTCACCAGTCTCTGAAAAATATCAGCAAGGTTTCATTCGTTTTGGAATAGAATAAAGATGTTTTTTGAAAAAAATACAGTTCCGCTCGCAAAAATTGTAAGTTATAAACAATTTACTGAAAGAAAAAAGAATGGTTTGGTTTTCTGCGAATAACTCAGAAACCAATTGAGATTTTTGATATCTGAAAAAATATTCGGGAAGAGAAGAAAGTTTCCTATAATAAAGTTACGACTCCCGATATTGTAGGATCCATATTTATAATTTTCTCAGAGGGGTAAAAATACTACCGAAAACGGGCAATCTGGCTTGCGCAAGTCAAGCCCATTTTGGACACTTCAACAATGAACATTATTTAACCATATTAAATACGAAAATTTATGCACGAAAAAATTAAGGCGCTTACTGGATAGGTAAATAAACAATTATTCGGTGGCAAAAGCTTTTTCTCATGATTTTTCAATTAGTTATGCTATTGTTAATTATTGATTTTTTTGAACTTGAACATGAAAATTGTAAGTGTTATAACTATTCAATTATAGCTCTGAGATTTTTTCCTTTCTTGAAGCTATTTTGAAAGTCTTCAGAACATATCCTTGTTGAAAAAATTTAAAAAGTTCAATTTGTCAGTTTTTTATCAACAATTTACGTAGTTGCGAAATAAAATAAATTTTTTTATATAATTTCAAAAAACCGTTTTTTATAATCGGAAGCTGCATGAAAAACATTTTTTCGAATTTTCATCACCTATTATGTGCAAGATTGTTATAAACAAATGCGTTGTTCATAGGAGAATTGAAAAAAATTTTATAATTGATAAATTTTTTTTATTTTGCAACTACGTAAATTATTAATAAAACACTGAAAACTAAAATTATTCGAATTTTTCCAACAGGGATATATTTAGAAGCCTCTCAAAACTAGCTCCACGAAAAAAAATATATCCCAGATTTACAGTTCCACAGTTTTCACTCTTGTAATGTTCTTGTTCAAGCAGCAAAAAATTATTAATTAACTATTGTATAACTAATTGAAAAACCATGATAAAAATTTGTTGCCACCGAATTATTATTGTTCATTCAACTATCTAGTTAGTGCCTGAATTTTTTCATTTGTTAATTTTCGTATTTAATATGGTTAAATATTGTTTATTGTTTAAGTGTCCTATAAGGGCATATTTTTCCGAGACTGCTGAAAAAAGGTTGAACAAAAAAACACTTGTTGACTAAACTAATGTGCCAGTTCATGCTTGCTATATTGTTCGAAACGTTTAGATTTTAAAACGTATTGCCAACTATGCAATTAGCTCGCTCTCAAGTTCCTCATATCAAATTGAAAAATTGAATTTATTATGTCAATAGTGTCATGGTCGGTCAACATTAAGTGATTGTGGTTGATAGAATAAAATATTTTATATTTTACGTGATGTTATTATTATGCAATTTTTTCCAAATTCCAATAATATGTGCTTCAAATCACGACAATATTAAATGCGTACATGCCAGAATGATTGTATACTTGTGGAACTTGACTTGAAGTATGTTGCGAATTTTTATTATCAGTATTTGCATTTCCCAAACTAAAACAATGTTTTTTCCTCATTAGGAACGTTTCTTTATTTTCCTTGTGTGGTAACAATCTAATGTATCCAGCAAATATTTTGTAACGTCAATAAGCATTTATAAATAAGTCAACTAAATCATACCTTGTTCTGATTCATGCAACTAAATTCATTTATAACAAAGATTCTGACACGTACGTTGAGAAAATATTGAAGTAAAAATGATCAAAATTTTATCTTGAATTTAAATTTCCATATTACTTGAAAAATAATTTAACTCGATAGCCATTATAAATAATACTATCTAAATCCAGAACTATGCGATTTAATCGAAAGCTTTCTCCACAAATACGTGGATCGGTCAATGGTGCAAGCTCGGACCAGTATTATGGCCGGTGTGACCCAAGGGTCGATCTTGTCACCAAAGCTTTTCCTTATACATAAAAATGTATAAAAATACGACAAGAAACGAATGTTTTGCCGACGACCGTACTTCAATAGCCTCCTTCACAACCAATAGGCCTGTAAGTGCATCTACATCTGGCCATCAACATGTTGCGCGTGCTGAATCCATAAATAGTAACCTTGAGATAATTTCGAACAGGAAATTTGATAATTTAATTGCTTTAAGTGCCACCAAGACACAGGCAACCATGTTCTCAAGAACAACTTCCCTCATCGATTCACAATTAGTCCTGTACAACCAAAACAATGAAGTCAACCAATAAACTACATCTTTTAGGAATCGGCAGCCATTACTGCTTCACGATGCTCAAGTTCGTCTAGCATTGGAATACTGCTTCCGTTCTTGGAGCTTTGCACCTATCTATGCACTTCTTGCACCTAGTTAACTCATTTGAAAGAAGAGCGCTTATGCTGACAGACGACCAGTCATTGACTGCTCACCTTCATTCACCCAAACATCAAAGGGAAAAATAGGAAAAATCACATGTTTCATTCATCCCTGAAGTGTCAGGAAGGCGGGCAGCTTGAGTTGTGCTGATGACTCCTTCATCCAGATCAGAAGATACACTTGTATGTATAAATGCATTAAGGATGAGTTGGACAGGATATTTATGGAATATAGGAAGTGTAGGTAAAGTTCAGAGAATAATACTGGCCCAGAATTCGCCGTGACAATGCAAGCAGTCACCTACTTCATGCCATGAGGAAACCTCTGAAAATAACTCATGGCATGGAACCCCGGACTCCCAAATACTAACCAGCGTACTTAACAAACTAGCTTGGTCATCAAAGGAAGGTTCCCGACTTATATATAATTATTACAGATGATCACAGCAGCTAAGTATTCTACAGCCATTGTTTCCATTATTCCACTATGAGCACAATTCATTCGTCACACAAGGTATGCAGATAATACACAATAATTTGCCTTGCGGATGATCTCAACATCCTATGGCACGCTCTACCCTCAGAAGTGTTTATCGTTGCCTACGATTTGCAGCGATTGAAATCCAGTATAGACTATAATTTATGGAAATCATCTCGAGGAGCTTGCGACGCAGTATAATCTTTCGCTTCTCCCAAAAGTCGCTCATAAAAAATGAGGTTGACATTAATTTTTAGTTGAAGGAAAGTTTTATTTGTCGGAATTTTCTCAAGATAGTTTTAAAATAAATCAAAAATTTAAATTTCTGCGAACATAGATTAGCACAGCTGCTTTCAAGTTGAAACATGAAATACCTTGATTGAATTATATAATATAGTTTTTCTAATAATTCTATCATAGATTTTGACCGAGTATGAGAGGGTTGGCAAATATTATATTTATAAAATATGATATCGCATATATTTCTTATCCGATATATATCAGAAATTTTGATTTTGTTCCTAGGCTAAAACGCAAAAAAAACATAAAATATAAAATATATTCATTTTGGTAAAAACCAAAATCAAACTTTAGTTTCAAATAACAAAAAACGAGACAAAAAATAACATTCAATATAAAATATAAAAAACTGTCGTTTGATAAATTTTTAAGTAACGCAAAATCGGAAAAGAAGAACATCATCATCATTATCATCTTCACTTAAGGTAACTAGTTCATCATTTGACGAGATCCAGTCCAAAGTTTTGGCTTTTTTATCGGTATTTTGATTTGAATACTTAAAAATAAATACTCGAAATTTTTAGTTGTCTAGACGATTTCTTAATTTAGATTGAATTATTCCAAAGCTCCAAAAAAATTCATCCTAAACCAGCTGTTTCCGGTACTGCATAGTTGTAAGAAGAATTCTTTATTGGGCCATTCCAAGTCAGGAATTGCAACCGATTTTCACCAAATCATTGGATTTGCTGTTTGGAATTGTGCGGAAAATAAATACTTTGGAAATTGACAAGACTTTGTAGTAAGAGCCATAATAAGAGAATTGTAAGTAATCACGAAACGCACTCTTGTCACCTTTTAATTTTGAGTATCAAGGATTTTTTTCTCAGGTATTTATTTCGTTAGAAATACATAAATTATATCAAGTATATATCAATCAATAAATATCATCATCTATTATATATACCGGGTGTTGAAAAAGTCCCGGTACGGCGGGTTATTTTTTAAGAGAAAATTTTTTCGGGAAATTGAAATATGGAACCCGGAAGGAAATTTCCCTGGGAATCGATTGGCACTATCAGATTGGGGTCACGAGGTCCCCCTGGGGCCCTGCGAGACCCCACTTGAAATTTTTAAATAGCAACCCCCTTTTTTATTTGATATTCGAATTCTCTGGGTAATTTTGAGTCCGTCTGTGACGGGTGTTGCATTTTGCCTGGGGGTGGATGCCATCCCTTCTTGGGGATGAAACATTTTTCATTGAAAATAAGTGCGGAAATCGATAAATTGACTAATTCTAAGCAACTTTTGTTCTATGAAGTTTTTTCTGAAAGTCAATACTTTTCCAGTTATTCGCGAAAAAGAATCTGAAAACGTGATTTTTTGCCTGAAAACCGACAATTTCACCCGCGAATATGTGGAAAAGTATTGACTTTCAGAAAAAACTTCATAGAACAAAAGTTGCTTAGAATTAGTCAATTTATCGATTTCCGCACTTATTTTCAATGAAAAATGTTTCATCCCCAAGAAGGGGTGGCATCCACCCCCAGGCAAAATGCAACCCCCGCCACAGACGGACTCAAAATTTCCCGAGGAATCCGAATATCAAATAAAAAAGGGGGTTGCTATTTAAAAATTTCAAGTGGGGTCTCGCAGGGCCCCAGGGGGACCTCGTGACCCCAATCTGATAGCGCCAATCGATTCCCAGGGAAATTTCCTTCCGGGTTCCATATTTCAATTTCTCGAAAAAATTTTCTCTTAAAAAATAACCCTCCGTACCAGGACTTTTTTAACACCCGGTATATATATATATATATATATATATAAATATATATATATATATATATATATATATATATATATATATATATATATATATATATATATATATATATATATATATATATATATATATATATATATATATTTATATATATATATATATATATATATATATATATATATATATATATATATATACATCACCTAATACACAACCCTGCCAAATAATGGCCTGACAAATTCAAAGTTTGAGAATATCTGAATTCATTTTACTGAATATATTTTAGCACATTAGTGTGCACCTTCGAAATTCAATATCTCCAATGTTTCGAGTAGTACGATTCGTTGTTCCTCCCAAAAGCTCGACTGTAAAATAATGGATCAGAAATTAAATCAGGTCAAAAACGAAGATGATCAATGAATCCTGAAACGAGTACGGCGGATACATGACAATGTTTTACTTGCTCATTTGCCATGAACGCATCGAACACACATGATCTACATTATATTCACGAAACAACAGTTGCTTTGAAACTGCATAACTACGTTTCCATTTCCAAGGTTTTAAAAGTGAGTCAACAAGAGCAAATGTGAAAATATTCTTCGCGAGTTCCACACGGAATGTTAATCAGTTGTATATACATACGGCTCAATATATTATTGATGTCTGCTGACTAAACAAAATATATTGAAGGTACCCGAGTGCGTTCACAAACATACTTATAACGGATAGTAGTAATAAACCACGGGAATTTGGATGGAAAAACGAAATTAAAATACACACTTCGCTTACGCTTCACTATCAAATTCTTCATAAGTTTATACCAACATATTTGTCACCTTGTTCTCCATTCTCAAAAGTAATAGAACATTGAATTAAAAGATAATGGATTTTATTTAAATATGACAGCAGCGTGTGTGAGATGAAGTCTCTCTGCTCGTTAGTGGGCAGCCATTAATTACGTTTAGGGAAAGGGGTTCGAGCCAACCTCATCCACTCTCACGTGAGGGAGAGGGAGGCCTCGGCAAATATCACGTCATTTTCCCCCCCGTAAGAAACAGTGTGTAATTGCTAGAAAACTGGATTCAATTAAGTAAAAATTGTCTCTCCGATAAAATATGACTGAACAATACATAATAATATTTATCGTGGTTTAATTATGCAGAGAGCAAAATCTTACATCTCACCAATGGGGCAGCGTAGGCAACTGCCTAGGGGCCCCGCATCGACTAGGGGCCCGTGCAAGCAAAATTTTATTTGAAAATTTGTATGAAATTCCTCACCAATATTATTGCTTTCTTACGACACATGTTAATTGATGAAATACTTCATATATACAGAACCATCTAGTATCCAGTAGTAGAACTAATAAACTGTCTTCGTTCAACAATATCTCAAATCCGTTTGAATTTATTCATTGTCGATAATGGCCATTCAAAATAATGTATTAGAAAGGGTCAACTTCCAAGATGTTTTGAACGATTTTGTTCCTAAGAAAGTTAGAAGAGTTAATATTTAAACTTACTGTACTGTACAAAAACAATAAATATCTTGGAACCTGACTTTTTCCAATTTGTACTTCACAAAACTGTTTTCTTTAATTCATTGTATTTTATTTATTGGGCTTAACAAGATAAAATTTAAAATAACCGCGTTCTGTCTCATTTATCTTTCCTAACCCATCATGCGACCTGGATCATCATTCGTCACTTATCTATAACCTATTCATTAAGACCATTTCAATAAAGCTGACGAGTCAGATAAGGTGATGCTGCAGCATCAAGTCAAAGTAACCATGTTGTTGCAATATCCCATAAGACTTTGAAGTAACAGGATACCTGGAGTCGATCCAGGTATCCTTTTATCAACTTGAAAAGACCTGGGGCCCAGACAGGGTTGTTGCCTAGGGACCCGGACAGGGTTAATCCGGCCCTGGCCGTATCAGTTGTTATAAATACAATGTACCTTTTCTTGATGAACAAAAACTTGATTTTACTATGTTTATAACCACAAAATATATAGTGGACACACAATTTTTAGTGTATCACATATATGACAATAGACCTAAAATTATATATTTGATTTATCCTGATGATCCTGGTAAGGACAATAGGACAAAGTGACGAAATTATAGTATTGTCATCGGTCCTTTACGTGTGCAAAATAATCGGTAGTCGGAAAAAAATAACGTTGAAGGATTCCATTGCATACAGACACGTGAAGCTAATAGGTATAAAACACGTAAAAATCATATTTTTTTCCGAAATCAACGTAATATTTAGAACCCACACCTAAATAAACCGTGTATCACACCAGTAATTCGGCGGTATCTTCCCTTGAGAGTAGAATTTCAAAATATGCAAATTTTGTTTTCGTTTAAGATTTCGAAAGTGAAAACAACAAGATATAATTTGAGAATATATACACAATAATTAGATAAATAACTTATATTATCTATATGCGCCACTTGTAAGTGTATTGAATCCATCGAGAGGAAACTTCTAATAACTTAAGCTAAGTACTTAAACCAACACGAAGTTCAGGCAGAATTATTTCGTATTCGATTTCTCTCTATCGCGCTACATAAATAATACAGTACTGAAAATTGTAATCCAAAATCGATCTAGCGTAAATGAAATTGCAAATTGTTGGAAATTTTTTCAGTTTTTGCCATTTTGATTATTAAGGATTGGTATTTCGACCATGAAAATGCATAATTTTTTTGAACTAGATAGAATTTGCTAATTGTTGTTTTTCTGTCTCTGTAAAATAATAGTGTCCGATATAGGTACAGCTTTTAAAAGTTTAAAAGATATTTCCATTTTTACTAAATTTACATTTTAGAAAGGTGTGGGTGAGGGAGGTTGCTGTGGTGTGAAGGAGACATGTTCTAAACAGCCAAACTGGAAGTTATTGCTTGTGAGCATGTACTGATGAAAATTATTCACTATTATACGAGGGCGATTATATGAAGTTAGACAATAAAATTTGCTAAAAATTTGCAAATTAGAACAAAGCCAAATTTTGAACTATTGAGTTCACAGAGACAAAAAAATTTGGTTAATTCTGTCTGGCTTGAAAAAAGGTATTGTAATGTTCAAAATACCAATCCTTCATGGTCAAAATGGGCAATATCCCCGGGGTCGAAAACTTGACCAGAGTAGCCCCATGTCTTCATGTACGTGAGAATGTACTATTTTACTGTATTGATATCGTTAAATTAATTCATCGCAACGCGGAGAGACACTGATACAAACATACAAACGATATTCTGACAAAAATTAACGATCCACCTCATCAAGCCTTTTCGGCTGAAAAAGACGCGCCAATTCATGGTTCAAATAGGGGCCTTTGTTTCGGGCTTCCGAAGATGGATTTATTTACATTTTAATGACTCCCAACCGAGAAAGAACAAATCGAGACGACATAGCCCAACAGCCGGAATTTCCGCGAAATACCCCCCGCGACTAACCCTAACCCAACCCCGCAGAGCGTCATTGCGGCGAGTTACGCTTCTACAACGGCTCGATACTCCAAGGGTCGTTGAGCACACGTAAAGCGAGGCCGGAGGGGTTTATAAATGCAGGAAAGTAGGAATAGGGGGTTTAACCCCCTAACTGGAGACTCGGAATGTTTTTAATTAAGTGGGTCTTTGAAAAATTTATCCAATGGCTCTGATGGAGACAATCTAGTGGGTGTGGGTACTTGGGTGTAATGTGATAAAGGAAATACCTGGAGGGATCCTATATATATATATATATATATATATATATATATATATATATATATATATATTGGAATACTACGTGATATATAACATATATATATTTACTACGTTTTTATATCACAAAATATTTTAAAAATATATAACACTCATAATAAAATATCAATTGAGTTAAGAATCTTAACTTATAATCTGCCGATGATGTCTATACCGAAATTGCAATCGCAGTGTTATATTTTATATATATATATATTAAAATAAACGTATAAAATCAAATTATATATATAATATATATATATATATAATATATATATATATATATATATATTATATATATATATATATATATATATATATATATGAAGAAATGTCCTCAGCAACAGCTCTATTCCTCCAGCTGCCCATCATACCAAATCTTATTCTTAATTTTCGTGAGAAGATATGAATATATATTACTCAGTTTTTGTGTATCGGTTTTCTTGTTGATGGTGGCTTCACATTTTTTCATTTGGATCCCTACCACATTTAGGCAAATTAACACCTAAACTAAAAAACATGTTTAGAGAAGATAAAGTAAAAATATCAACTTATAATCCTAAGACTGTTGCTTCACTGTACTCCAGACTTAAGGACGGGATCCCTGTAAGATTACTTAGTGACGTTATTTACCAAATAAGATGCTTGGACTGTAGACAAAATTATATTGGTCATACTTCACAATGGCTGAAAAGCAGACTAGCCATTCACAAGAGTGATATAAACGAGGTATAAGGAAAGGTGTGCACTTGCAGTACATGCACATGATAGGGATCGAAAGATAGATTTTGAAAATGTTGAAATTTTAAAAGTCATCAAACTACCATAAAAGAATCATACATGAGATGATCCAAATAGGAAAATATGAAGCCACCATCAACAAGAAAACCTATACACAAAAACTGAGTAATATATATTCATATCTTCATGAGAAAATTAAGGATAAGATATGATGGGCAGCTGGATGAATAGAGATGTTGCTGAGGACATTTGAGTCGAAAATACCCTTAACTTATAGAACTATATACGAGGTATGTAAATAAAATAACTTCGCTCCCGATCTGGCAACGCTGGAGACGAGCGGCTTCAAACACCGTTAGGTGCACATGTGATACGCCTCCAGTATGAATGCCCTACAGTCATCTGTCCGTAGCGTTAGTTTTCGTGAAACAGTTTTGTCTTGTGCGTTCTAA
The DNA here is from genome assembly GCA_030704885.1 of Cynegetis impunctata. NCBI lineage: Eukaryota > Metazoa > Arthropoda > Insecta > Coleoptera > Coccinellidae > Cynegetis > Cynegetis impunctata. Next base: position 556,625 of record JARQZK010004341.1, read on the forward strand.
TTATGAGTGGTATCAGTTTCGAGCAACGGTGTGCTATCAAGTTTTGCTTCAAACTTGGACACAATGCAACTGAAACATTTGAAAAACTTCGGCAGGCGTAGGTACGGAGAAAGTGTTTTGTCAAGGGCCCAGGTGTTTCGGTGGTTTAAGGCATTTTCAGAAGGAAGAGAGTCAATTGAAGATGAACCACGAAGCGGAAGGCCTTCAACTGCAAACATCGATGAAAATGTCAACATAGTTCGGGATCTTGTGCGCTCAGATCGACGGTTGACAGTCAGAATTATCGCGGAAGAGTTGAATTTGAATCACACCTCCGTTCATCAGATTTTGACCAATGAAACATCAAAATGAACTGGGTGTTGCATCACGACAATGCACCATGTCACACTGCAATCTCAATAATGCAGTTTTTAGCCAGTAAAAACATTCCTGTAGCTCCTCAGCCTCCTTATTCACCAGACTTGAGTCCCTGTGACTTTTTTCTCTTCCCGAGATTGAAAAATCACCTCAAGGGAACTCATTTTGGGACACTTGCGAACATTCAAAAAGCTGTAACCGACCAGCTGAAGGCTATTCCAGTATCGGAGTTCCAGCAATGCTATGATGAATGGAAGAACTCTCTCCAGCGCTGTGTGGCTTCCCAAGGGAACTATTTTGAAGGAGACAGTATCGCATTATAATATTCTTTGAATAAAACATTGAAAAAAGATCAGTCTCATTACTTTATTTACACACCTCGTATATATATATATATATATATATATATATATATATATATATATATATATATATATATATATATATATATATATAGCTCAGGAAGTGATTTGTCCTCCTTATTAGATTAGTTACAATGAGACATATTGTTGAAATGTTAACAACAAATTTAATTAATTCATTAATTCCATAAACTAGAATTCAACGAAATATGGCAACTAATAGTAAGTGACATTTGATGCCAATATGCTATAATAATTTGAACTTCAAAAATCATTTTTTTCTTTTCCGCTCTATTTTGGTTCAACTCAGGTGAAAAATTATCATTTACGCTCTAACCGTCCTTCGTATTAAAAAACATGAAAGATCTTTTTTGTTTTAAGTTAGATAAATATGCGTGAAATGGAAGGTAATAGCCTTATATAATAGGTCAGTAGCGTTGCATACTTTCAACAAGATATGAGATCAAAATTCCGTGCCCACGCCACTGGTAAGAGTATAACTACGCGTTGCACTTTTAAAATAGTTATTCTACAGGTGTTTATTTGGGTCGTCGGATTTCATAAATTAAATTCATCACGTTCAGGAATTATTTCACATTGGTTAATATTTTTCTATCATTTCAACGCCCGTAACGAAACAGCTAATCATCATTGTTCGCAAGAACTCTTCATCTTGAAATAATGCGAGCAGTTATGTCTCCAAGTTTTCGGTGGAATACACAACTTTTTATAACCATCAAGCGGCGCACACAGAACAAAATTATATTGAAGGAGTTTGTATTAAAAAAAGTCATATTAAAAAAAAAGTAAGGTTATCACGATTTGGCAAAAATATAGGTAATACTAGAGAGTAAAATTGAAAACTTAATCATCAAATGTAATTTGTTCGATAAAAAATTTAATTTTCCATGATTCAATGATTAAATTATATATATATAAATATATATATATATATATATATATATATATATATATATATATATATATATATATATATTTAGTGTTTATAATGCTGTGACAGGCGAAACTAGTCGAATAAAAAGTTTTTTTCTTTTTGTGGTTTTTAGACAAGTTTTTTTCTTATTATTTTTTTTTTTAATATATATATATATATATATATATATATATATATATATATATATATATATAAAATAGAATTCTTCTTGTCTGAGGAACACGTGTGAATGTAAATGAACGAGGACAATTATTTGAAGAATCGAAATTACCAAATAACCCCCTAACTAAAGCTGACTGTTCAAGTTGCGACATAATGATGTTTCCATTCATCTTAAGAGCGGTGAAGGTTACAATAATCATCTGGATGTTTTCAACATTCACCGCTCTACTTAAAATGGGCAATCATGATGTCAATCAGACAGATCCACATATGCAAGTTTTCATGAATTTCGATTTTTTTAAAACTAATATTCCAATTTAGTCATTTATTGACATAGACGAAATTGAGAAATTAGATAACGTTTCTATTCATCATTAGAGCATTATTCGATGTCATTATACGTTATTGTTATATTTGTAGCTTCTCATCCGATATTAACCGTGAGATGTGAGAGGTGTACTCGTCAACGTACTAATAACTACTTTTCGAAGAATATGAGTTGTAACTCGACTCTTAGAAAACTTTTTACAAAACTAGGAAATAATACCGATATTATATTACATTATATAAGACCATTCATTAAGCGTAATGAAAGCGAGATTTATGATAGATTGGTTACTTTTTAGTTTTGCGGTTGCTTATTATCCATATAGTCGGATAATAACGTTCCGTTTTGTGGCAACGATTAAAATGGATTGAAAAAAGCCGATTGACAACTCACTGCAGGTAGCTCATTCATTTATACGAGCAGAACATTACATACTAATAAGTAGATAATAAATTAATTTCCACCAGTTATCCTACATACTTCCTACGCATATAATATGTTTGAATTAATTTCGGATTTACGGTATTATCACCTACAATTTTTAACTTACGTTACGCTGCTACGGAGGTACAAAAGAACCTGGAATCATATCATGGCACATGAGCTAGCCATTCCTATCGATTACCCCAACATTTATGTTAGTACTTATAATAAAATATTTAGTTTAATTTAGGACTTTTAACAATATGAATATCAATCAGCTTCCTACCTCAGGTATGACAATGATTATAGATGAGGCTCGGAATAGATGAATATTTTTCCACTAAGCCTCTGATTTAGCATTCTGATTATCGTTTCTATTTTTGGTATTTATTAGAAAGCAAAGAATACCTTATAGTGAACAATAACATTATGCAACATTCATTAAGCCGGAAAAATCCTAGAAGTTCATATAATTATATTTGTTGAGAAGGTTATTTTAGGAACGAATTTAAATCATTTTACTTTTAGATTTCCGATAATCTACCGTCTTTGAATCAAGAGTTTCTAGAAAAAACGAGTGAGCAGCTTAGCTCCGTCACCAAAGTCGTATTTTTCGCGCGAAGTGCATCGCGTCGAGATGCGCTTCGAACGGCATAAATCATGGTTTGAAAAACCACGCTTTAATAGCGAACTGAAATAAAAATTGAAAAAAAAATTTATTCGAGAATATATATTCGCGAAGTGCATCACGTACCGAATAACCACGATATAATAGCAAACCGTACATAATAATTATTAGAAAATAATTAATTTTATTCGAAAAAAATTCGCGAATCAGCTCGAGATCCCATTCAAATGGAAAAGTTTCCGCGAAGTGCAGATCGGTTGAGGAAAAGAGTTGAAACCCACAAAGAAACGTATTTTTACATGAATTTAATCTACATTCCAAATTTCAACACTTTAACTTAATATGTAGAAGCTGTGGAGCAAATTTTGAAAAACTACGAAATATCAAGAAATATCTAAGTAAAATAGATGCAGTTGAATTTTGATAATTTCGCTCTGCCTTGAAAACAATCCCTGATTCCAAATGTCAGGTCTTTTGGTTCCATAGTGGCCGCTAGAGATGCCAATATGTACCGGGGAAATATAAATATATATTCAGTAGTGATACTATAAGTACTTCAAAATAATCAGGTTATACATCGATAACTTGTTGCATAATTACAAAAGAGTGTCAGTTTGACAGTTTAAATAATCCGACCGCGAAGCGGGAGGATTATTCTGTCAAACTGACATGATTTGTAATTACGCAGGAAGTTTGAGATGTATAACATTATGAAGTACGCATTGTATTTGATACGATTATTTGTTGAGTATATTAAGTAAAAATCTTCGAATCGACTCATTTTTGAACAGTTATTGATAAACGTCAAAATTTGACGGTCCTGTTAGATTTCGATTGGTAGAGCTACTCTATATATAATCAGGTACTATCGAAATTATATCTACAAGGTAACTTAACTAAATTGATCCTTTTGATTGGTTGAAAATCATACGAAAAAATAATCGGGCAAAATACGAAAAAAAAAAAGAAAGGCCATGTATTTAATTCCTCTCTCAAGTATTTGTTACTAAGGCGGACTACTTGAGCTATGCAAAAATATTTCTTCAGCTAGATCATAGGATACACTTAAATAAGTGAATTGAGTGACAAGATAATCAATGAAAAGATGAGGCGAGGTGGAGTTCAGAGGAATAATACAACTGGCTTAAAATTTGCCTTCATAAGTTTGCAAGCCATGAGAAAACTTCTGAGAAAAACTCATGGCAGACCAGTCGAGTACGGGGTTTGAACTTCGGGGCCGATAAACGCGCATGTCTGATCGGCCATCGTCAGATAAAGCGCTGTATTCGAATTCGACCAACGTTAGGTATTTCCCCGTTGGGAGATTATTTTTGTAGTTATCATAATTCGAAAATTCTTAGCAGGCGCATTATTCCGCATTAAATTAGGCGTGTAACTACCGCAACGACCTTTGGAAGTAAGTTTTGTCAACATATTTAGTCATTTTAAATATCGAGGTATTTTCCACAGGCGTAGGATAAGATCTGAAAGCGGATTGTTTATTCGTTAATTATTATCATTACAAGGATGCAGCACGCTCGATATTAATTTTGTTCCCCAAGGTCAAGAGAGTTAGTTGTATCTGGTGAGCGGTGTAACGATGTAAGAATTGGAAATAATCGGCAGGGGGAAGCACCTCGCCGAGTTTGACATTTGTCCGCATTGTTGTCAGGAGAAACAAGTTCGCCGATGGCGTGTACTTCACGTGCATTATCTCAGAGAAATATATCCTTACCGTATGGTGAAAATTTCCCATTCACTTACAACCTATATTGATAAATTTCATTATGTCCACAAACATAAAAGCAGTACCTAATATGAAGAAACAATTCCAGGTTCATCAGCTTTCAACTGGATACGAAACAAAAACAGAAACACACAAAAACGAAACCAGAATTAAATTTTTTTAACAATTTGTTTTGAACGAATAAAATATTGATTTGTTTTCCGATCAAATGTTATGATTTTTTCTTTGAAATATTTAGATTTCCACTTCTTTTGGTAGTTAATTGATTATATATATATATATATATATATATATATATATATATATATATATATATATATATATATATATATATATATATATACAGGCCGATTTTTTTAATTGATCCCACTATTGCTATCTCGGAAACGAAGAGACCTACAAGGTCGGTTAAATTGGATAAAAGTTTCCAATTTTTGGGAGCAATAATAAGTCTTTTTCAGATCTTAAATATCAATGTTTTTTTTTGAGATATTCGTTAAAAACTAAGATAGTCGAATTTCGTCTTTTGGCTCTACCGCCTCCATTTCCCATGATATAAGAGAAAGTCAGGGGAGTATCAATGATGTTTCATACTCGTTATAATCTGATATGAACCAAATTTCAATGCGACGTTTCGTTCATTAGCTTCCATCATTTGCTTTATTTTTTTTTAAATGGGCCTCTAGATTTTTTCATCAATTTTAGTAGCCAAGGTTGTAACAAATTCAGCTATCAATTACAATCGAATAAAAAAGCGCCGATTTCAGTATCGCCACCTCTGTTATTTACTGTACAGCTCTTACTCGAGGGTTTTTCTAATGAACCATGATTCCGTAAAGTCCTCTCAATGCGTTGAAAATATCTTTCGGATGGCTGCTACTTCTCGGGGTACAATTCCCTATACATAGCTAGACATCTCGTAGCATTTCTCAAACATTTCGCGTATACGAAAAGCAAATCAACCTTATCGTTCTGAAAAATTCATGGTTTTCACCTCACAAATTCACAGGAATCAAATAATTATTTATGTACTTGTAAATAGATTTGACATTTTGTTAATCTGTTAATTCATGGCTCACTTTGAAACAATAAATCCATTTCAGTACTCTCAGAATTTTTTCTCCAAGATTTCTATTTGCCAGAAGACATAATAAACGGAGATTTTCGGAGAAAAACGTCGAGAAATACATGTATTGTAATTAATATCTGAATTTGTTACAACAGTGGCTACCAAAATTGTTGAAAAAATGTAGAGGCCCATATTTGAAAAAATAAAATTGATGATGGAATCTAATGAACGAAACGTCGCATTGAAAATTGGTTCATATCAGTTTATGAAGAATATGAAACATTATTGAAACTCCTCTGACTTTTTCTGATATCATTCGGAATGTAGGCGGAAGATCCAAAAAACGTAATTCGACTATTTTAGTTTTTGGCGAATATCTCACAAACAAACAATGATATTTAAGATCTGAAAAAGGCTTATTATTGCTCCCCAAAATTGGAAACTTTTATCTAATTTAACCGACCTTGTAGGTCTCTCCGTTTCCGAGATAGCAATAGTGGGATAAGCTAAAAAAAAAACAGCCTATATATATATATATATATATATATATATTATACATACATATATATATATATATATATTTATTATATATATAATATATATATATAATATATATATATATATATATATATATATATATACATATATATATATATATAAATATATTATATACATATATATTATATACATACTATATATATATATATATATATATATATATATATATATATATATATATATATATAGATATATCAAAACAAATTTTCAGGACGTTAGAAGTTTATCTTTCGTTCTATAACGAACATATTACAACGATATAAATACGAACAAAAATTAACAAAATACTTGATACTTTAAAACAACAACAAAACTCGAGACCTCAATAGTACCCATCAAAATTCTTCATAGAAACTATGAACCAAAACTCGATACAGGTAGCCCTCGGTTTAAGCCGGGGTTCCGTTCCTAAAAAACCGGCGTAAACCGAATCGGCGTAAACTGAACACAATTATAATGGGAGGTATGGAGATAGGTTCCATCTCATGAAAAATAGGATTATGCAGGTCTAACATTATTATATTTAAAGTGAATAAATGTATATACTATGTAATTGTAAAACAAAATTAAAATTTTCAATAACTAAAACAACTTATCAAAAATGTGTAATTTCACAGGGGTACATATTATCATTTCTGTGTTGAAATTCCCCGTTTCGGATCGCTCATATCATTTTGGAAAAAATATCGATTGTCAGTTAACTGCTTAGATTTTCTTTTTCTTTATTTAAGAAGTTCAGTTTCGCACCACGTTCAGAACACTTTTTTGCAATATTTTTATTAGACATGGTTTACTTTACGAATAATTTACTTAAAAATATCACACAGTAATAGTAAATGGAGTCAATTGCGTTTAATAAATGTACATAAGTCATAACATCTCGGTAAATACTTTATAAGTGGATCATCAACCAGTACCAGTCTAGTTCCCCAGTTGGGTCGGCGAATCCCAGTACATGCCCATCAACACCGGGGATTTTCAAGACATAGGCATGTGGCGTTATTCTGAATCGGCGTAAATGGAGCCGGCGTAAACCGAGGGCTACCTGTACTTCAACGCTAACTATCAAAACCGAGCAAAACTCTTCATAAAAACAGAAAAAGACTTCAACGGTATCCGTCAAAACTCAATATAAATTAGTAAAAAAAACTCCATACTTTAACGGTGCCCGTCAAAATTCTTCAAACGAACAAAAAACTTGATACCTTCATATTTTCTCGGTACTCATCATAACTCTTCATTAAAATAGCGAAGGATGGTTCAATGGTTACCGTCAAAACTGTTTATACTAACTGGCATAAAAACTACAATACTATAATGATACCCGTCAAAAATCTTCATAGACGAGCAAAGAACTCTATACTTCAATGGTACCCGTCAAATTGCTCCGTAAAAACGAGCAAAGAACTCAATACTCCAACAGTGACCCTCAAAACTTTGAATAGAGCATAATGCAGTATAATATTTTAAGGTTGGAAAAAGCAACAAAGTACGTACCAACATTCCACAGCTTTCTATATAATCAATGAAATCACCATATAAATTATTCACTTTCCTAAAATTATTCAATATAAAACAAAATTGCGGAAAATTTCTCAAACTTCATCAAACAAAATCATCTTCTTGGTCAGTCATGATTCTTAAGATCTTTCCACAAAAAGAAAAAATTTCAATGAAATTACTAGAAAATTTTGAATATTGACTACTAGCTTTTATTTGAGGTACAAACACTATATACCGATTTATCCAAAGCAATGCTCCTACCAATTCGCAATCAATAAGTACGTGTACCATTTTCAAATGAAATCCTCACTTAGGAACAAGTATAAAGTGATGCTGAATTGAAATATATCAAATAACAGTTTTCAGATAAAATATATTAAAACAAATTTATCAACTTATAAGTGCATTTACAATCAATGCTTCGAAAACAAAAAAATTACTTGAACTTTCAATGAATCTTTCAAAATACAAAGCAACTCGAGGAGGGTTTATGATAAGATTGCGCTGATCCACTTAACAAATTAATTAAAATGATCGATATATATTTTCAAAATTAAACAAATAATTATTTTCATAAATTTCTGATCCATCTGTGAGGCAATTTTCTTTTATAAAAAGTTTTTGTTCATATCAAAAACCGTTCGATAGTCTAAAGTCTAGTTGAACCCATATACGCTAAGTATCTCGGTCAAGATTGTTAACAGCACTCAGAGTCTTCATTTCGATATATTTATATTTATGCTCCCGATGGAACAATTTGAGAAATTCATAGATGGAATATTAGACATGTGACATTCTGAATTTACAATTACCTACAATATCCGATAACGAATATGTGGAACTGGTGGAAGCTGAAGTGTTAAGTTCATCCATTGTTGTAAGTTGTAGTTAGTGGTAGAAAAAGATTTGTTATTGTCCGAGTGGCCTCCCAATTTTCGCGAAATGGCACCGTGCGATTATTTTTTGGGGGAGCACATTTAGAATAGGGTTTACGTATCATCACTACCTACAGTACTGGAAAAACTTAAAGACGCATTACTGATGCTGTTAACCATCTCGAATTTATAGGAAACAAGTTACACTTTCTCGGCAGTATTCGACCGGAGTTATTTGAAATAGTGCGAATCCTTTGGACGTCCACTCTCGTCCGCAATACCTATATACATGTTTTATGTATCAATTGTGTAACTATGGCGGGTTACACACGGACGTCGATGTCTTGGGCCCCCTACACATGGGCGTTGATACATCAACGTGCATCCAAGAACGTGCAACTAATAACGTTAATGTGGATGCAAAAATACCCACGTTTTTGAATGCACAACCCGGATGAATGACATCGACGCCTGTGTGTAGGGGCCTCTTCCTCAGATATCTTGCCAAACAGTTTGGCAGACTGGACAAAACTATGGTTTTGTACGTACGTGTGTACGCAATCAGGTTGCACGTTTTTGGATGACATGGATGTATTAAGACATGTAGCCCGCCCTTAATACATCAACGCGCATCCAAAAACGTGCAACCTGGTTGCGTACACACGTACGTAAATAACTACAGTTTTGTTTTGATACATCAACGTGCATCCAAGAATGTACAGACAATAACGTTAAATCGCATCCACACGTTCACACCTGTACGTGTTCGTTGGAATGCGCATCCAAAAATTTAAGCGATTCAGAAAATATCAACGCGGCGTTCATCCGGGTTGTGCATTTAAAAACGTTGGTATTTTTGCATCCACATTAACGTTATTGGTTGCACGTTCTTGGATGCACGTTGATGTATCAATACATCAACGCCCGTGTGTAGGGGCCTTAAAAGACGCGGACTGTTCAAATGAACAATTGAAGCTAATGGGTTTCAACTTTGATTGCGCGTTTGTAATGAGGAGCGTATGACTTCGGGCGCCATCTACTACGGAGCAATCGAAGTTCAAGGACTTTCGCGATAGATACTCAAAACAAGTCGAACGTCAGAGCTCAATTCGCAGTATTCCATTAGTCGTATTTCCCCCGAAAATAATACACTATTGCATTATTTCGAAAGAGAGTCGCGCAGGTGGTTTTTGAATCCGTTTTGGACCTCCTGGGGCACGATTTCCGAATTTTTTTTTTGCTCGATCTGATATGTATTCATATTTTTTTCCTCGTAGATTTTGGCATCAGCAGCGGCCCCCATCAGATCAAATGAAAAATATCGGGGGATATTCTTGATGCAGAACAAAACTATCAACATTTGGTTAAATTCAGTAGAAATTAATTATAAATAACATAATTAACATATTCAAATTTCATCCTTCTAGGACATTTCGAAAGGTATATGGAGCCTGAAAATGCAGCTTTTGAAGGATTTTTGCGCCCAAAACGAACGGTGAAAATGTTCCCATCACTAACCCAATGGTGATAAATAATTCTGATTGTTAACAGTAATTTAAATTGTTTAAATACTATTTCGATAACTATTTGTACTCACACAGATGTTATTCTGGAAAACAAAGATTTGCGGTAATACTTCACTAACGCATCACGAAATTCCGGTAATGAGTTGGCAATTATGAAAATAGCTAAATGTAAAGAGTATCATTTGAAAAGAACTGTTAATCGAATAAAGCCTATATAAAATAGAATATAAATCGTATATAAATCGATCGATTTTAATTGATCTTTCTAGAACCAAAAGAGAGACTTCTTTTCAACTACAAGCGATATTTTTGGATAAGCTAAAATCGAATAATCGCGAGCATAGATTCAACCGAGTGAACGCATGTAACAACCGTTTAATATATGTCAGTCTTGACCCATTAATTTCACTCGAAAAGGAAAACAATCGACGATTAGATGTCATTCATGAATTAAAAGAATTAATATTCATATGGTAACCAAATCGCCACTACCGTATACTAATCAAATCTTTACTTAATTATCGGAAGAATTCTGAATGAATTACGTCGGTCTCGTACCTGCAGTTTTGTTATTCGGATGACTAGAACAGTATTTCTTCGAAGTAAAAATTAGCGCAAAGAGTAGATTACCTTGACCTTTATCTAGTACATTTCTATGGTTTACTTCGCTCGGTGAGCTCAACAGAATCATAACGTACTGGGAGCCTTGACATTCGCCGAAATTACAAGCACATCTACGAATTCAATTTGCTACGTACCTTCGCCGAATTTTCTATGGGAGCTAAAGATCTTTTCAAAAATCCCTCCGGCTACGAACTTGCAGAAGAGAGCTGAATTTTAAATTCTGTTGAATGGAAGTTACGTTCAGAAGTGAATTTCAGGAGTTGAATGAATAGAAAATACTGCCTCTACTACAAAACGTAGCAAAATACCGATGAAATAAACTGCGATGATAGATATGGGCATGAAAATTTCTAATTGCTTATATGTATTAAACTTGCTGAATGCCATAAAATTTTCTAACTACCTAGCAGTCGTTCCAACTGATATTACACTTATCCCAACAAAAAACCATTTTAATTGCGTTACATCGACCGATAATTAGAAGTACAAGAATAATATCGAAAAATTTTCCGTTGAACTTATTATAATTTTAAAATCATTACTGCGTAAATTTGCACCGAATAGATGTATTAATTAATATGTATAAGATGTATATGTTATACTCGAGAAAATTTAGGTTATGTCATTATCGAATTTAATCAACATTTAATTGTGGTACCTACTTACTAAGCACGTGTTGTTTTTATGGAAATTTTTCACTTCCCAATAATAAAATAATTAACGAAATATTCATATTTACTTAATGAACAAAAATAATCCTGATCACATAGATTATTTTTTCTAGAATTTAAGGGATATTAAGAGGGAGGCCAATTTTTTGATTTTTCAGAATCTAGGTAAGGCTCAACGCAATATTTCCATCATTCAGAGCTGTCTAATTGAATATATATTATATATATATATATATATATATATATATATATATATATATATATATATTTATATATGTATATATATATATATATATATATATATATATATATATATATATATATATATATATATATATATATATATATATATATATATAAAAGAAAAGTTTATCGGGAGAGGGGTCAGATACCAAGATTTATATCCTTAGTCTTTATTCCTCGATATTTCGTCCGTTTTTTGTGGACTTTTTCAAGAGATCTATAAAAGAAAGTCAAAAAATTACAAAACTGGAACGGTGAACAGTTACAAAATACTTACAGACATGGAATGTGGTCAAGATTTAGAATTAAGTAACATTATAAATAATAACAACACGAACTATAAAGAGAAACATTCAGCTAGCATAATATAAGAGACAGTGTGAAATGAACAGAAAACAAACAAACATGTGGTCTACATATTAACCATTGAGACGGTGCAATATATTACAGTAAATACTACTTATATTATCTGTGTCGGTCCTGAAATTGATGGCATTTTTATTAGCGCGAATGTGATACATTTCTAAGAACAAGCGACATCTATAGTTTTCTTCACGTTCTAAGATCTTCACCCTGTTCCACTCAAAACTGTGCCCAGTGTCTACGCAATGCTTGGTTGCTGGCATGATAACTTTTTAATGAGTACATCACTACGATGTTGAGTTACTCGATTTTTCAACCATTGTTTGGTCTGACCAATGTATACCCCAGAGCAATATATACAAGGTATTTTGTAGACAACACTGCTGTTGAGCTGAACTGGTGTTGCATCTTTTATTCTGGAGAATACATCGGAAATCTTCACAGGGTTGTACTTAGCCAATTTAATATTGCAATATTTTCCAAAAATGGAAACTACTGAGTTAGTTAGTCCTTGTATATATGGAATTTTCTTGTAATTAAATTCAACAGTAGTATCCTCAGTGGGACCATCATAAAATTGAGGGTTGTAAATAAGTTTATGAAGAACATGTCTTGGGTATCCATTGTTACGAAAAATGAGGAGCAGCTTATTCATACTTTCTCGATGGAATGTTTCATCACAAATTTTCAAAATTCTATTTCTCATCGCCGTTACCATGTTGAATTTTTGGCTAGTAGGGTGGTTGGAATGAAAATTGAGAAATCTTCCTGAAGATGTCGGTTTCTGATACCAGTTTAAAGTGATCATGTCATTATCTGATCTTATTACTAATGTGTCAAGAAAGGGTATTTTTCTATTGATCTCTACCTCAACCGTGAAACGCAAATGGCTATTGAACGAGTTGAACGTTTCCAATATAGTGTTGGTTTGCGATTTGGGCACAGCACAAATCAGATCGTCTACATACTTGTAAATAAAAGGCAGACGGAAAGGTAGAAGAGGAATAACGTTATCCAATAGGAATAACGTTATCCAATAATCGCAAACCAACACTATATTGGAAACGTTCAACTCGTTCAAAAAGACTAAGGATATAAATCTTGGTATCTGACCCCTCTCCCGATAAACTTTTCTTTTATAAATTCAATAAAAGGGTCGATAAAAAAATAAATTTTCCTTATATATATATATATATATATATATATATATATATATATATATATATATATATATATATATATATACCTGTATCCTCGCGTTTTAATATATTTCTTACAGCGCCCAGATAAAAATGTGAATGCCGAATTGTTCCTTTTGCATTCTAATTTCGTTTGTTACTTAATTTGTGTCATGGCTTCAACGTTGAGTCCTTCAAATTCCAGGGAACGTAATGTAATTACAGTAGAATATAAAATTGGAAATCCTGTCGAAGTTAGATAAGGGCGAAACTAACGCATCTCTAGCACTTTTTATGTTGTCCGAAAAGCAACAATATCTGATATAAAAAAATCGACAAAAGGTGTTGTTTATGATCACGTTCCAAAAAGCTCAAATTTTGATTATCCGAACTAGTCTCGGTCCCAATCGGTTAGGATAATCGAAGTTTTACTATGTATACGTAAACATATATATATACCTATATATATATATATATATATATATATATATATATATATATATATATATATATATATATACATCTATATATGAGAATTATTCGTGTTAAACGGAAAACACGCCCGTGGTTATGAAATTAAGTGAACTAGGACATTTATTTGAAACTAGTCAAACAACCCTCCTAGCGGAGCTGGTTATAAGAGTTCACGAAGCATCGAAATATCCACATCCACCCTAGACGGTAATTGATAGACAGACTGTTTCGCCCTTATTGGAGCTCATCAGTATCGTCCATCCATCGAAAGTAGTAACCAAACCAACATTTCAAACGGTCATACATTTTCCTTCTAGTAACTCCATGGCATATAAATATGACACAGCGCCACCAGTCGGAAACAAATTAAACCACATCTTTCAGACAGACGCCACCTTCGGGTGTTCCGGACGTACGAGTTCTCGTTGCCGAAATGTTTTCGTCTGTCTGAAAGATGTGGTTCAGTTGTTTTCGACTGGTGGCGCTGAGTTATATTTATATGCCATGGAGTTACTAGAAGGAAAATGTATGACCGTTTGAAATGTTGGTTTGGTTATCACTTTTGATGGATGGATGATACTGATGAGCCCCAATAAGGGCGAAACAGTCTGTCTATCAATTTCCATGGATTGTGATAAACAAATTAACATTTCTAACAATTACCGTCTAGGGTAGATGTGGATATTTCGATGCTTCGTGAACTCTTATAACCAGCTCCGCTAGGAGGTTTGTTTGATTAGTATCAAATAAATGTCCTAGTTCACTTAATATATATATATATATATATATATATATATATATATATATATATATATATATATATATATATATATATATATATATATATATATATATATACAGTTTTCTATAAACAGAATTTAAAAAAAAGGTTGGAAAAAGTTTCACGTAATAAGAATTGAACATATGTTCTGCGTTGCCCGTTCATTTTCAAAAGAACTATTATACACAGATATTTCAAATTCCTTACCAACTATTCCAACCAGTTCCCAATTTGCAACATGGCATAATTCAAGACGTCAACTTATTAATTGCCCGATTTAATATTCAGAATTTCGAGAGGTCATATCAGCGTAAGTTCGTCAGCAGTCAGCAATGCGCTTATCAAATGTCGATCACCCCGAACTCACTTTTCGGTTAGCAACTAATAATAATGAACCAAAACAATAATTATTGTTAATTATAAATTCGATGTAGGCCGCGAAAATTTGTTCCTACGATAGTGTTACCATACCTGCACACTATCAACGTAGCGAAGTTACGAGATGAAACATTAATAGTTATTTAATAAACTAGTTTATTAATGACAGCGATTAATGGTTGAGATATTTTAACGCGCGAGCGGAGCGAGCGCGTTAATAGTTCGAGACCATTAATCGCTACATTAATAAACGAGTTTATTACAAGATTTTTCCGTCGACGTCATCATGAATTGAATATAAATTCTTGATTGAAATAAATTTTTATTTTGTATAACAGATACATTAGACACAATATAAATTTCTATGTTCATTTCGATATATTTATATTTATGCTCCCGATGGAACAATTTGAGAAATTCATAGATGGAATATTAGACATGTGACATTCTGAATTTACAATGACCTACAATATCCGATAACGAATATGTGGAACTGGTGGAAGCTGAAGTGTTAATTACTTTCGAACGATTATTGCATAGAAATTTTTCCGCAGTTTCTACTTTATTTTGTATAGAGTTAAATTTTTCGATTTGAATTATGAATTCCTTTTCTCTGTGGAATAACAGTACAGACACAAAATAATTCAACTCGAGGGGTGAATATCTGCCCCAAATCTTGTACACCTTAAATCATTTTCAAGAAATAAATCCTTATAAATCTCCGTCAGATCTCTTAAATCATCAATAAATCACCGATGATGAATCCTTATAAATTTCAAGCAAGTGGTAACACTGCCCGCAGCCTCGGTGGCTGCGGGCAGTGTTGCCAGTATGAATTTGGCAAATAGAAGTCTCGAGAGGAGCAAGGCGCATGCGTAATACATAAATAGCTGATCTAAATCCTCGTAAATCCTCAAAAAATCACCGTAAATCCTCAGTGAATCACCGTAAATGCCCAATAAATCACTAAATCCTCGATAAATCACCGTAGATACTCGTAAACTTGTATTAAATCATCGTAATTCATTCATGTTGTACACCATAAATCACCAGATATTCACCCCTCGATTCAACTATTCCGTGCTGAATACTTCTGTGTTTGGTTGCCCATGACAATCGTACATTAAAATAGGAGAAATTGTACATTAAAATGGGTCATTAATGATCAATTTCGTGTACGTTAAAGTAAGCTTTTATTTAGAGGTCGACGGAAAAATACTATATCGGAATCGGATGTATTCCACACACTATGCAATATCTAATAAGTACTTCTCAGCATATGTTCAATTATTTGAATACGGTACAACTTTACAAATTGAAGTAACTAATAGTGGAAGTATAGATAGACATCTGAAGCCAGTAATGGAGAAATTTGAAACAGCAGTAGTGAAAAGCAATGAATAACATGAATATAAAGAAAACTCTTCAATTAAGACGAATTCTAAGTAGTCTCCTATTTAGGCCAAGCTACAGAGATTCTTTCATGTAAAAAGTGTTAGCAGAAAACCAGCTTCGCAATTGTTTGTAAAATAGTTCCACATGATATAGTGATATGTTTTTCACTCGACTTTATTATTTATATCTTTGTTATTAACAATTTCATATCAAAAAAAATTTGAAACTATCAGAGAAATCGTGATGGTGTCAATGACTTATTGTAGAAAATGAAAAGACGAAAAAAATGAGAGGACGGACGACTCGTTCGACCTCTCATTTTTTTCGCCTTTTCATTTTCTACAATAAGTCTATCGACACCATCACGATTACTCTGATAGTTTCAATTTTATAAGCAAAACACTAAAAACAACGCGATTTTTTGCATAAAATTGTTAATAACAAAGATATGAATAATAAAGTCGAGTGAAAAACATATCACTATATCATGTGGAACTATTTTACAAACAATGGCGGCGCTGGTTTTCTTCTAACACTTTTTACACAAAATGCTCACTCTAAATCTCTGTAGCTTGGCCTAATTGAATACTATTGACAATATATGCCAATAATTTCTGAAAACAAAACGCAATTGATAGCAGTAAAGCTTCTCCACTAAGATTGTATTTTCCTCTCTTGTTTTGTTTTTTCTTTATACAAATTGTAACTGAATTTTGAGGGGATGTAGAGATGCGCACTGCTCAGAAACCCGCAAAAAAACGTGCAATAAAAAATTACTGGCCTTTGAAAAATAAACCACTAAAAACACTTTAACACTCACTGCAATCACGGATAAAAATAAACTCTAACTCAATTTGGAGGGGCTTTAGAAGAGAAGAGCAAAGATGCTACAAAATCGGTTTTTTTCGTTTGCCCTCTTCAAAGAACTGCAGAGAGCTGAATTTAATAATATAATAATTTTATATTGCCCATAATCAATCTCTAAATTTGTTGCCAACCAGTAGGCGTTGGAAAAATTAAAACCACTGAAAAACTCTTAAACCATTACTGCAATTACATACAAATTTTATAACTCAAAATGGAGGAGCTGTGGAAGAGCAAAGATCCTTAAAAGAACGTTTTTCTCGTTTCATGCCCTATCCAAAGAGCCGCAGAGCGCTGATTTTCAGATAATTGCCCATAATAAATCTCTAAATTTTTTGCCCGTCGGTAGGCTTTTGAAAGATAATTGAAACCACTTAAAAACACTTCAGCACTCACTGCAATTACATACAAATATACAAACACGAAACACTCATATTGCCCATAATCAATCTCCACATTTTTTACCTACATTATTACATTAGTACATTACCCTCATGTAGACAGATCACAGATGAATTGTTCAGAACTCCTTACCTGAAAAATAATGAAAAAAAGTCAAATTAATCTGACAATAACGAAATAATTTTTTTTTAAAGGGGACTAATCAAATATTGTTGGGAAAAATCTTGTAATCTCTGTACAATTCCCAGTATTTATTTGTAACATGTATATGGAAAAATTAACGTTTTTTTTTGTAACGAGGCCGTTGACGTTTTGCTTGAGAGAAATACAAGAAATATAACAATGACCATTCACTAAAAAAATACCCCCGAAATTTTTTAATTACTTGTATTTTAAGATTATCGTATGGTTCCTTTGATAACAGCTATTTATTTCCAGAAAAATATGCTTTGATTTTGATGAAACAAAAAATTATCTAGCAGCTGAATGATTGTTCTAATTGGTTAAATT